>LUCM01006041.1:218455-257503 GCA_008360955.1 Fasciolopsis buskii
GCAATGGACAACGCGGTCCTGATTAGCCTGCGCGACGACCGCTGTAGTATGGAATTATTTGTAGGCATAAAACTCATGGGGATTGATGGATGGGTGCTGCCAGGGAGTCCAACCGCTAAGCAGAACGATGAACAGCGTTCTTAACCAAAGTCTTTGGTTCTGACAAGAACCTGACCACAAGGCAGCGGAATATAGCTGAGTGGAAGCCCATCAATTTGGATCAATTATTCTTTCACTCATTTTTCCAACTCGGCTGCCAACTCAAATCAGCCCCATCGCGAGGACCAGGAGACTACTTCGTTTGGCCTCTGCTCACTGACTTTCCAGGCATGATTGGATTTTCGACTTGAGAGAAACCCTGTTGGGTCACGGCGGCAAGCAAATGGTCACACCACGTCAAGGCGCAGTCTCGTCGTGACAATTTGTACAGCAGAAGATAATAATCTACAGTTGGAAAAAGTCTGCCGCGAAACACGAAAACAAAATGGCGTAGTGTTACAAGCAGGCTGAGATATAAAGAGTCAGCACAACTACGAACCAACAGAAAAACGGTCTGTGGGACACGATCCAATTTGGGCAGAAAGAACGATACTTAAGGGAAATCGGAAAACAGGTTTTGAAAGCACAAAGTCCGACACAGTGGTTGAGCCCCTAGAAGAACTGATACGATGATAACACAACTGTCATAACCGATGGTGTTTGCATGGCAAACAGTGTGCCAAAATAGGGAACAATGGAAGACGACGTCATCGGCAAACTAATAGGGTGAACAGGAGGTAGTGGATAGAAGACCAGTAACGTATAAAAAGTAGGACGCAAGTACTGAACCTCGTGGAACGATACAATTAAAAGGAAATAGTTTGGATGAAACCCCAGCAGCTTGGATGGAGATGATTCACTTGCTGGGAACCCTACCGTCTACCATACCAAAGCTGGCGAGAACCCGAATATGAGTAGCTACACCAGAAGACTCGTACCAAATCCGATCAAAAGCCTTACACAAATTCCATTCAAGACCAGCTGTGTTTCTCCATTGTGCAATCGAACGGTTGTCAGACAAGAGCTAAATGGTCACCGGTTAAACTACGAGATCGGAATCCATATCGGCAGTCGCTCAGTGGCCCTTCGCGTTCGACAAACGATCGCAAATGGTCGCAGATGACTTCGAAATAACAGATGTGAGGGAAATTGAACGATAACTTTTCGAGTCAGAAGGATCATCTGACTCAGGAACACGGAGAATCATGACGTATTTCTATAACATCGGAAAAGCAGTGTGAGGAAAAAACAGAAGAGAGGAAGTAAGACAGCAGCTTAAAGACATGCAGTTTAAGAACGGTGGATGCATACCGTTTGGAATGGATGATTTACAAACACTCAGAGAATGCAGCGCTTGACGGACTTACCTAGTGCTAATATGAACAGTTGAAGAGAAAGGAGCTAAAGGCGTCGGATAACTGGGTAACGTAAAAACGGAAGGAAATCAGGAACCCTAAACCTCGGCTTTCATGTGAAAGTAACAAGATCAACGGAGATTTGGGAAAATTTGATTCGTGCCACTGTTGATCCTTAAGTATGAGAAGAAATGAGCAGAAGAACACCTTTTTAAAGTCTGGCAACCACCAGGTTTAATTTTAAGATGGGAGACTATTCATCATCAGTCAAATGTTCTCGGATTTGCCCAGTTACACTTAGCTTACCTGGCGTCCTATCTTCGAGTGATCGACTACGTCGTCTTCGTGGCATAGTCAAGGAACCATTGTGGTCGAAGTCGCTGCTAGGTTTGGACATAAATTCCGTAACTTGTTCCGGTGTCAATGGGTCCACAGACGGTTCGCTTGAATGAGGCGAGAAGGGCGCAGTTGACCTCTGTGAGGAAGCCGTTTCACTAGGAACTACCAGCTGAGAAGACCGCCTGTTGGTGTTATTTCCTTTTTCATTATACCAGTCCGCTGAACAACGAAAGACAGGAAAGGCGCAATGAGTGAAATAAATCTAGTAGTTAATGGTTTGATGATAAAATCGAATGAGGATATACAATACGCGAGCGACGGAAACAATTCGACACGAAAAATTTCAAGTAGTTTGCAAACACGAAAGCACCTAAAACAACAAGTAGGACAGCGACAGTGAGATGATTCTGCACTGCTACAATAAGAAGCCGAGAATCAAATCACTATGATAGTCCCAATCTTGTGCTACAGAAGAATCAGCACATACATGCAATGCTCGCGATCCCCTAATCGAATGCAGCCACGACCAAATATATTCCACTATTTGGGATATTTGGGTTTGGGATGACTTCAGCTGAGCACTGTGCTCGTCCAGAAAGACTATCTTTACTTGAGAATTGTTATGGTCGGCAACCATTTTGGGGTTTTTGGTACCGCAGATTTTATTTCTCCCATTATTTTCCAAAAGAATCTATCCTTTTCTCAATATTTCGAAATTCACGTTATTTTAAATATTGCGCGGTTGAATACTTTAATATGTCCGCGAAAAGATTCATAAAAGCCCGTTCTGTGATTGGCTAGTCTACACATCGATCAAGGCCACCAAACAAAACTATATAAACGATAGAGCTCACTTGAGTTCTGACTTGTGTTGGTGGGTCACCAATAAACGCGCGGCAGTACTCTGTGTTCGTTTTCTCTCTTCCGCTAGCGGGCTGAGTTAGCTGCTCGTATTTTGCGCCGCTTAATGTTCCGTGTGGCTGCTCATTCGAAGGGGCATCAGTATCGTCCCATTCGTTGTGCGACTACGGGCTTTGAGTCTTGAGCCCGAATTTTTGTGTCTCTAAATTCTGTGCGTGTTCGTGTCCTACATGCTGTGTGCTCCTGTGCTATCGTGTGCCGCAAGTACTTGTGTCTTGTGCTTCAATGTGGGCACAGATCAACCAAACTCGGCAACATATTTGGGTTTGGGATGACCTCAGCGGTCAAATCATCAAGGGTACCGGAGCACTATGCTCGTTCAGAAAGACCACCTCTACTCGAGAATTCACTATAGGATGGCGTAAGGCATTCATAAATCATGGATATAACCAAAGTGATTCGCTTTTATCCTGTTTTAGCACATCATATGACTAATACAGTAAGTCATTGGATTATGAAAGGCCACGAATATGAAGTCACATGGCTGGACACATTGCACTGCAACTATGACTAATGACTGTGGCAACGGACTATGACTACACCAACTGTTATTTGATTGTGCACCTGACTGTCAACGAGCAAACGCAAATTCATTCTTACGTATTTTTACACCCTTTTGATTCCAGTTGGTGTTTACCTAGCACATGCAACGCTAATCGCACGACCAGACCGATGTCTATAAGCAACATTCATCCAGCAAATGGCACTCCCTATCCCCTGATCCTCCATCAAGAAATCGGAGCTCCCCTTGAGGGTAATGGCAAATGTTACTTTTTCATGGCCGTCCCGCAAGCAGTTTCTTGCAAATGTAAAAAGGAATGATTTTTGAGGGTCATCTGTGTCGTAGGGCTAGAAGATAAACAACATCGTCCGGGAACATAAATTAACAAGCTAGGCTTGTGGTCAGGTCAATCAATCCTCAATGGACTCAAAAATTGAAGCATATTCTGACTAGAGGACATGTCGACCTAAACATTTCCATTTAGTTCAGTAGTAAGTAAAGCATATTCCATTCGGTGTTTTTTGCAACAAATTGTTGTAACAAACAACTTACAGTTCGTGAAGAAGCCTAAGTATTCATTACATCTATTCTTCTTAGTAATTAATCAAGATTGCAGATTTCCGCTAGAGGAGAATTCCGCCAAAAAGCATTTTCCACATGACACCCATTAAGTGAAACAGCGAAACTTTGCTTTTTAATTGTGGACATTAAACCACCCCAAGACAAAAATCAACCACCAAGTTTGATAGAATGGTTATCGGAAAATTCATACAACGAACAATGACCCAGAAGTATTTAGTGACTCGTAAACATGCCATTACATCACAACATACTACAATTTTTTTCAGGAAATCGGATCAATCAGGCAAAAGGAAAATGAGAAAATAATTATTGATGGTAACACTCACTGATTTCCAGCCTTTTTAGTTTCTCATTACCTACTTGGCATCACTCATTTGCTTGGGTTAGCATGTATAAAAATGAAACTATAAATAAAACCGTTCCTTTAGATAAACTGTTGACGCCGAACGGGCGTCAGATTGCAGACTCTGTAATCAGGTTAACATTGACAATTACAGCTAATTCACAACTAACAATATAGCATGGCAATTGAATTATCCATTCAACAATACATACTAGCTCCGTCACCGAGACAAATCCGTACTTAGAGCAGCGGTATATCAAAGAAACTTTCAGTGTTTACGTTCCTGCGCACAACGGTTGATAGAATCAACAACAGAAGGATTTTGCACTAGTCGATACTAACCTAATTCAAATTGTTCAGAGTCAACCCAGCCATTCTAATCGAACGACAAGCCTTGGATATCAAATTCACGCTGCAGCTGTGATTCAGTGGACGATTGTTCCATCTCAAAATTACGCACAAGCTAAGCGGTTATGAAGCAATACCATCATAAACAAAACTGACAATCGAACCACTTGGGGCAAACCCGACGTCAGATACCAATAGATAAGTAGCGGTTGCAAATCAGATAACGGCGCGATGCCGTCCGTGATTTTCCAATTTTAGCCAGCTAACTCCTGCTAGCTTTCGGAATAATGTTTCAAGTGGCGCTCCCAGCATGATTAGGTTACTTTTCGTCTAACACCAAGTTCACGTATTACAAGCTAATGCCAGACGAGGCCGTTCTTGCGCATTTCGAATGGTGGTCTACCTATAAAGAAGACCAATGAATAGAACTTGACGGTCCTATTTAATGACTGATGACTTAGATATTACTCGCATCATAATAGCTTTTCTTTGTGGACCCCATCTCCAATTAAACTAAGCTAGTGTCAATATTTGCCGCTTAGTTAGCACAAAGTTGGTCGCCTAATTGCAATTTTCCATCTATTCGGGTCCTGCATGCAAGCGTTGGCAGCAACCGATACTTGCGTCGTCCATCACTGGAAGCGGGTGAATGGGCTACATCGTCATCATTGGGAAGCAAAATAAAACTGCTCTAAACTGTCTTAACAGATCGCCAGTAGCAAAGCGGCGCTTTGATGACCAGGATAAATAAATCACCTATTCCATGACTGAAAAAGATATAATACTAGAATAGAACTTGGCGCTCGGACGAAATTCTTTCCGGGTTGATTTAAGGCTGGCTGAACCTCGGCTTGCATCGACTGGATTAACTTAATGACTTAAATAGTTAGACAGTCCACCACCACAGCGTTCGTTTGAAGTCAAATAGTGTCAATAATTGAAACGCATATTAGAATGACTCGAAGTAGTCCCGGGAGTACAGATCAGGCTGTGTATATTTCACACATCATCTACTGCCATCTCCAAATATCGCCAACTTAAAACTCCAGCTATTAAAACAAACAAACAAACAAACAAACAAACAAACTCCAGAGAAGCAATCCGAATGGATTTCTCACATTTGTCAGATATAATCAAGAACCGTCTAGAAACGAACTGCCTAACTTTCATTGCACGAATGAAGTATGGTTTTGGTGGAGGGCTCGTGCTTTACAACCTCTGCAGTTGAGTTCAATATGAGGAGAAACTGGTATCCATAACCCTACCATTAAAGTAGAATAGAACCTCAAAGAATATCAATAAGTCAGATGTGGAAACGTACGGGAACAAAGGCACACTAACAGCTACCACCAAACAGGACCAATCACGAATATGCCGAAATCCAACAAAGGATAATCAATCAATTATAACATGTTTCACAGGGGCTTGTTTCCAGATGAATGCAAATTCTAAAACCACCGAGACGGACATCATGTTTAATCGGCAATTTCCAGTAGAGATTATCAAATAGTTTCCATTCGGAGAACCTGCCAAAACTCGATCAGTTATCTACAATTCATTTCATCTCGGTGCCAGTTTTCGCGACCCGTAATCTTGCAGTGATATGCGCTTCTGAGTCCTCATCTTACACCACCGCCTATTCAGCAGAAATCCAGTAGGGCGGTCGAGAAACAATTGCAACATGCCTGGGTCCCTACTCAGGCTTTTGGTCAGTTGACGTCTCACCGATTTACGCGTCTCATTGCATGTGAGATCCGGAAGGACGGATCTTCGAGCATTGAAATTTCACGATAACAATGTAGAAAGCTGCCATTGGAACCCCCTTCGGTGACTCCCATCAATGAATAGTTGGCTAAAATAAGTGGTCTTCTTATGGGTCCGATCATAGACAGAGTGCAAACACACTGATAGAAAATGTGATTCCAGACACAGAACGGAACACAGCTCAATATCTCTGGGCCGGGGTAAATGATAATCCGTTGAAACAAGAAAGAATCAAACTAAAGAAAAAAAGAATCCGACGGGATTTGTTTGACGGAGTGGTATCACTTACCACTTCCAGACAATATGGGCCTTAATCGAAATCGCTAGTCGAAATAAACAAATTAATTCTATGCCATGCAAGTCTTTGGGACGATACGACAATGAATTAATCTGTCCTCCTGGTCGCTCCGGTATACAAGAGGTTTTAGTACGTCAAGTTCTGTTAAGTACCAATTCTCCTGTGCTTGAACGCATTGGTATGCAAATCCGCAATTGACTTGGTTTATCTACGTCAGCAAATAACACGGTATTCAAACGGAACAAGTACTACTTGTGTACTTCTGCCTGCCATAATTAGTACTATTACTATTACTGCTTCCAATAAAAACACCAATCTTCGTCGTGGGTAATTTCAGTCCCGGTGCTTCACCACCACTCGAGACATGACAATCAGGATCGACCAATGTGCACGTGGAATTGTGCGGCTTGACAAGCATAAGATACAGCGATAAAGATTCATTCACTATAGATCGACGAAATCCCATCTGATCACAGTCTTCCGTCTTCTGTATTCTGACTGGAATACATATATGCAAGATCCATCACAAGCGCACACAACGGGTTGCATGATCATGAGGGCACCACTGAATGGTCAGTACGTCATGAGTTGCACTGTTGTCTTTCTTTCGCTCTATCTTATATGAATAAATCCTATAGTGATAGGCATAAAATGTTTGCTTTTTCTTATCGTTGTCTTCAAACTGTCTAAATAGTGTGCCCAAGTTCTGACTACGGCCTGAACAGCAATTCGTGATACCTACACATCAAGACCGTGGTTAGTTCTTCAATTAATTGTTGTGGCTCCAATTTCTTGACACTGGTGTTCCCGATGGTCGCATCTTGTGCCAGTTACTCAGGAATACCTGGGCTCAGAAGCACAGGCCGACTGAAAGCTTAACGAACAGGATAACCGAAAACAAAAACAAACAAACAGAAAAAGATTGCAAGAAAAAGGGATTCAAACAATATGACCACAATTAATCTAATTAGCCAATCTGTCCATGGTCATCAACAATCCGGTAGTAGGGACCCGTCGAACCCAACGCGTACGTTCCACACGTCGTACAGGATCCGGGATGCTGATTGTGATTTGAATAGTTTGTACGTTATGAACCGACCGTATCCACATCCGACATCTACTTGGACGCTTATGAACATCGCAAATTTGTCCAATGAACCGCTCGCTCTCAAGACAGTTAGTGCCGATGACCTACCTTCATTCTGATCGATAGCAGACTATAAGTTACTATCGCCTATCTAAGTATCATCATCCGACCTGTTGAAACCGCGTACTTGCTTGCTAATACAAGTTTCAAGGTCACGGTTATCCTTCTCTTACAACAGAATTTTTGAGATTATGGGATATTTTCGTTCCACCACGTTGAACTAGCAAGTAACATAAACAGTGTGAAAATCGGTGCTCAAACGACAAAAAACAATATCCGCTTAATTCCCGTTTAGAAAAGGGGACATGTTCTTGCGTCGTACGACAGAACTGACCTTACTGTTGCCACACGCCACACAGGTCATACGAGAGAGTAAAATGTAACTGCTCAGTTTGGGCGATTGATGAATGAAATATGGTATTCTCTCCGTCACTTTGATATTACATTTATCGCGTACTAGTTCAATAATACGGATGTGCAACGAAGGCCAAAACAATGGAACTAGTGACCATTCATACTCGGCGGGCATGTGCATCCGGCATATGACGGTGTCAGGCAACTGCGCAATTAGAATTCAACCGTCTGTAGCCCTTTCATCTACCCCTAAACATCTCATTGACCAATCAGGACGGCGAACAGACTATCCTATGCTAGGAATGACAAAGAAATCTTTGAACAAAAGTTACATTTGTAAGGTGCCCGTGAAACGGAAAGTACGGGAGAAACTTACTTGGACGTGAAATTCGGTTTCCGTCAGCGGATTCGTCTTGGCTAGAGCAATCCACAGAAGACATCTCGATCTGAAAAAAGAGTGATCGAATCACGCAAAATGGGTTGTGCGATTCTTATCTAGAAGGTAAAAAAAAGTTAAATCTTAGCTCTTTGGATCACTTAGAGAACAAATGAAATGATTTTACAGTGCGCACCTTCATCAGAGCAAACGCCGATGAGGAGCAAATTTTTGCCATCAAGAAAGCCATGACACATTGTACCGATGAAATCAGGACGGAAATCGAAACAGCGACGGACCTACCGGAAGACGTTCAAATACAGATAAAAACAGGACCCCTCACTGACGATATCAAAGTCCGTCCCGTCACGGTTACTAGGCAAACCAATGGAGTATTCTTACAAAAAACCGTGTTAGTTTGAATCTTATACTCTCGAATATCCGTTACATTTTACGTTATTTACTAACAGTGTGCTATTTCCAAAGGCTAATAGTGATCAACCAGAGGATACCAAGTAAGTAAACCTGAGCCGTTTAAATCAGAAACAGTGATTTCCCGGCGACCATCAAGGTGCACACAACTTCTGATGTAATGGGTAGCTTAAACAAGTTTCCTGATGTTGGTAACTGCAGTTCATCGAACACGAACATTTTGGATGAAAAACTGTCACTCTAGGTAGCTGGAATCGCGTTAACAGCAAGACCAACTCATTTAGGAGTCGAATAGAGACAGACTGAAAATCATTTGAGAACGCAGGAGAAATCACAGGGATCATTCAAATCAGGAAGCAAACCATTCGGCTGATGACTGTACCCATTTTACGTTAAAAGGTTTTGCCGTGAGATCGCTCACTTTGGTATAGGTCCCATTCCAAGCAGAATCCAGAAAACTAACACGCTCAGATTTGACGAATTCGGAAGGACCGAAGCAAAAGTCCTTCATTACACATAGTTCGGAAACAAAATAAACTACTCATATTCATTTGGAAATTTATCGCTTCACTCGAATATACTCTGACTTTTCGAAACCGAGCAGTTTGTGCCTTCGTACAGAGCTATTGTTTCGCCAGCTAAATACCTTTTCGTTATTATTGTGAATGATATAATATTAATAACACAGCGTTGTTGGTAGATGTAATGCGCCAACGTTTCGACTACCGTGGGTAGTCTTTCTCAAGGCAAGTTTGATTGTAAAACTTGCCTTGAGAAAGACTACCCACGGTAGTCGAAACGTTGGCGCATTACATCTACCAACAACGCTGTGTTATTAATATTATATCATTCACAATAAAAACCAATACATGGCGCATCGATTTTTCGATACACTCCTTACGTCGTTTGGTCTGGATACCTTTTCGTTATCTTTCGAGCCCCGAACATTCGCAAACACTTCGGGATATAACGTCAGAGATGCGAAAAAAATCATCATGGGAAAATGAAACGGAAGCGCCGCATGAGAAAACCACAGTGTGACGTTCTAAAGCGATGAAGAACACCCCAGTTTAAGAGGCCTTCCTCGATCTCCGCGTTAGGAGATGAACTTCTCGCCAATGACGACAATTTAAAACTTCAAGAAAAACAAAAAGAAATCGACATTTGCAACTTTCCATTCCATCGCATCTCGTGTCCCCAAATTATCCTCCAAAACGTGTATTGTAGTTGTTGAAGCAACGTTAGAAAATTCGGTACATATAAGGATACAAACAACTAACAGTGACCAGATGGTGAAGTTGCCGAGTGACTGCACAAGTAGTTTACTTGCGAATGACGTTCTGATTTCAGAAAATAACGGTATATTTAAGTGGACACAGCAACAAGACCAAATTTCCCGGAAAAATGAACATAAACCGTGAGTAGAATTATGAGGAGCGGAAAAAAGTACATCAGAGTGGAAAAAATGTGCCAATTCGGCTTCGATGAGAAATAGCAATCGGTGCAAAGCATGCAGAAAACGCTTGTTAATAATTCTCTATCGTAAAATTTTGTCTTAAAATAAATAAACTAGTATCCAGTTTCATTTGTGGATAGTAACACTATTATGAATAATAGCAGCAAACATATCATTAGTACTATCACTGACTTAAAGTCAAATGCGGAGCGTTTGATTATTCATTTCTTCCGGCTACACCAAGATATCACAGAACTGTCTAGGTCATAGAAAGCAAAAAGATGAACGGAGAAATCCAAGTGCACTCGCGCGCAAAATTCGTTCGCCTATCCGACGTGTGATTGAAAAACTTTCTAATAGTAGCACTCCTCATATGAGCGGACTGTTTGTCTTTCCAGCCAAAATACATGAGCCGGATCATCTCGGTGGCAGAGGGCAAGGCGTAGAAGGAGGGAGGAGGATGAGAACCAGTTTTCCAGCAGATCGACAAACGGTATCCGAATGGGTGTGCGGATTGATGGCTGCATGCGAACAAATGATGCATACCACCAATGTGAACGAAATGATAAGGATTCGTGAAACTCTGTTATTCATCGAAGTTTCTGCTAATTTCGAATTAGGGGACAGGTGGCGAAAAGGCCCGTCTGATACACACCATATGACTGAAAAGTATCGATCGTACTAGTCACACAAAAACATGTTAACACCGTAGTGGATTTATGTGGCAGTGAAAAAATAACGTTACGGATGACTAGTCAGACGAGTATTTGGCACAACAGGGCCCACCAACCACATATTGAATGAGGAAAGTAAGAATCGGAAGTCAGACCTACATGCTACCCAGCACAACCGTAGGCTGCCGAATGGAGGATTACCATCGATTTAGGGGAATAAAGGTACGGAGAGACAGGAGCAATGCTGTGATCGGTCTTCCTCTGAAAAACGTTCTCTATAGAATGCCCCAAGTTCGCTCTAAAGCAATGAGGTGTCGTGAGTGGTTCGACAAAAATCGGGGCCGGAGCCAGAGCAAGATTATCGAAACGGTCAAATGAACAACTCAGCTGATTAACTCCTGCTCTGGTAGCTCGAATTCAATACTCCGGATGCATTATTCGTTGATCCCCATTCTGAAGCTTCTGAGGATTTCCATCAGCGCCTAATTGAGAGAGGTGAAACCGAGATCCTTGACTGATTCACAGATAACCTCAGAGATTCGCGTAAGTTGGGCAGATTCAACAGAAACTGTGTTTATGGTTTCGGTAGACATAACATCCGATAACAACTGAAAAGCCATTAACGGCAGCAAGCAACAAAAGTTGCTCAGTATCTTGCTTAGGACGAGTCCGACTGACATCGTCACTTTAGGAAAATATATGAACGCTACAAAAGATCAAATGAACTCGAACGAGGTCCAATCGTCTCAGATTAGTCGTTTGGAAAATGAAACATCACCTGATGTCCACCCTCTTCGAATCAGAGATAAGCTCAAGCCGACTAAATGGAAACTAACAAAAATAAACAGGGATGCATGCACGATTACCGACCGCACTGGAGCGCTCTCCTGAATTCCGGTCATGCCTTATTCGACGTTATACGAGCCATGTAATTCGGTGATCATTCGGCGACCGTCAGATTGCGATAAGCTGTCTGATCCGGTTTTTCGCCATCTTTCGGAAACACGATAGCCAAAAGCTGAACTTGACGCTAGCTGTTAAAATCAACCACAACCAGTCAGTTATCAACAATGCCTTACATTTTTCCATGCTGCCGAGTTGCGGTTTGATCCGAATGTCTACTATATCTCTGTGCCTTCTAGAAGTATGCTGGTCCATTTTGATTAATAAGGTCTCGTGACGTTTTTTATGACATGCTTCAAACATGGGTGCAATGAAAGGGACATATCTAGGGCCCACTACACGGTGGTGGAGACTGGCAACCTTGGCCATGAAACTTAGAGCGACATATAACCACATAAAACCACACTACATCAGGTGTGGTAATGGGCCAAACGACAGCAAGTTGCCGTCTGCCACCAAAGTGACCGGCAGATCTGGGATTCGAACATTTGACTCTTCCCCCGACAGATTTTTAATCCACCTGACGAACCCCGGTCCAGTGGAGGCTAATCGAGATCTGACAACCTCGAGAGGCATCAGATGAGGAACATGTTATGGTCATGGGAAATTTTCGCAAGCTGACTCCTCAAATCTGAGTCATCCATGGAAAACCACTACGCATACGTGAAATGCTCACTGAAGTCAACGGTTTGGCAAAAGACAACCGGTAATGGCAACTTATAGCCTGTGTGAAACACGCTTGAGTACAGTTTAGATATCCTGCACTGCAAGCCGGAGATATCCCGTAGTTTCTTCGGACAGAGACATGCCTGGGTAGAGGATTTGCGAGAACATCAAGTTCAAAGACATAACAAAGCACCAAGGTCCGATGATTTTACTCCATCATCATTTAAAGATGTCCGAACAAGGTTTGCTGGAGAGCTTCAGGTTCTAGTGTAAAAGGTTTGGAATTCTGACCGAATTTTGTCCTCAAGGAAAGTACAAATTATTCCGATTTTCAAAATGGCATAATGCGAAGATTGCATCAATCGAAAGAGCATAAAATCTACCTCCATAGCTTCATAGGCGTACTTAACTTTTATTTTTGGCGGGTTGTACCAAACGCATGGGCAGCAAACTCGCGAGGACGATTCGAACCCATATTCACACATCTCGAAAGTTGTTAGAGCTCCTTTTGTTGCCCAAAGATCAGCGATCAGTATATTCTTACGCATTCACGCAGCCTTCCATTCCGTCGACAGATTTATACCATTGCGCTATATGTTGAAGAATGGGGGACCTGAGAAGCATGTGTCAGATCTCACAGAGTTGTATAATCATATCTCATGTTCGGTTAGTTTAGAGTTAGCTTCGGCCGCCCTTCGCATTCTTCGGTGAAGCGCAGAAGGGATAGAGAGGAACTAACGAATGTGGACCGTTTCACTTATCTTGGTAACTGCGTGCCGATCGCTGGTAGCATGGCAGTAGAGGTAAACACACGTATACCGAAGGCTCGAGCAGCTGACGCTGGACTAAAGCACTTGTGGCGTCGGCATGATATTTCACTAACGTTAAAAAATCGTTTGTGCTATTCCGCGGTGCACTCATTTCTGTTGTACGGTTGCGACAGATCGTGTATGGTGATGGGCGATGTTCGTCGGTTTGAGGTTTTCGACCACCAATGTCTATGTAATAATGGCTAGGATTGGATGGAGGGACCGGGTGAATAATGTGGATGTCAGGAATCTAATACTAGGTGCCGGCTCTCCGAATACCGTATTTCAGCGTTTGAAACTTAGTGGACGATACCGTTTGATTCAAGATTTGCGTATGGCGAACATTCGCCTACCATACCGCGCCCTATTTTGTTCCTCCCAAGGAATGGAAGAAGCCGTCTGGAGGTCAACAGATGACGTTGCAACGTGGGATGAGAAAATATACAGCGAACTTAGGTAAAGTAGGTGTTTCACGTCTTCGTGGTTGGGATCTGAAAGACTCGTTAAGTAGCTGGCTGGAGACACTGAAGGATATGGCGATGAACTGCGAACAGTGTCGATCGTGTTGTCATTTTCTATCGAATCAGAATGATTGAAAGAGTGTGTTTGTAAAGTGAGACTGTGTTCCATGTCTTGGCTACAGCAGCGTCTTATCTTTTCCCCACCTGTGTAGGTCTACACCGTATTCCGTTTGTGTGTTCACTCTTTTTATAGAAACATGTAACCGAGGGAAAGGCAGCGGTCAGTTAGGCTTGCCTTGCTGTTCAAATCTAAGCAATGGTGAGGATGAATAAGAAGTCAGACGTGAAACACGAAAACATTATTCCGCACGGCGCGAGAGGCAAGCAAATGCGTGAAGAATGACCATCAGATTTAGGAACCAACACAAAAACCGCGAAGAAAAGCAGTCCATGGAACAGTTAGGTGAAGAGATGCATATAAAGTAGTGAATACGAGATGGCGGACAGAATATTATCAAGGAGTAGGACGAAAAACGTGAGCGCAAGTACTGAACCTCGTGGTGAAACAGAACTTACAGAAAATGTGAGACAGAACCTCCTAAACAAAGACGGAGATGATTCGCAGATTGAGGGACCTTAATATCAATGATACGAAAGTCAGTTTCACCAGAAGACCTTCACGCCACCACCTTCCGTTGAACATTTTAGAGATGTCCAGCAAGCCCGGCATGGCCGACAACGTATAAGACGGAGCCAACCGTAGAACAGTATCAGAACCCTTGCTGCATGGCGCTGAATAACAATACGCATTACTCATTTCGTTTGTTGGAGATTACGGTTGCCATATTTTTCGAAACAGCAGGAAGAGAAATTCCACGATGAATCTTTGAGCGAGTAAGATCATTACGTTTAAAAATGGAAGAAAAACAACGCGTCTCCAAGTCATCAGAACGTTAAAGAGAAAAACAAAAATATCGACGTAGAAGAAAGACAAACTCAAGGCGCGTAGTTCAAGGACGAAACATCGAAAGCAATGCAGAACAGATGATGTGCAAAGTATCAAAGAATGCAGCATTCCGTGGTTCATCCTAGTGCTAACACCAGATACAAAATGGGGTACATTGAGAGATGAAGAAACCAAAGATGTGGGACAATTTAATAAATGAGAATCAGACACATATCAAGAAAACAAAAAATCTACTTCTCGTTTAATCCAGAAACAAAACCGCAAAAGAAATTACAAATGGAAACAAACTTGTAACAGACGGCATGACTGAACTACTCGCAATATTCGGCTTTGTCTGGACCGAAAATGTGAGGAGTAAAATCTCCCATAGCCTGAACAACAAAGTCGGTGCCATTAGAAACAGACATGAGAATGTCCAAAGTGAAATAACAATCGGTCCAGAAACAGTAAGCCAGAAAGCTGTGAAAACCGTCCCAGCTGGTTGAACTATAAAGTCGTCTCAATGTGGACGGGGGACCAGTGCGAGTAAAACTTATGGAACAACAAACCATCCAGTGGTCCGATGGACCAAGTATAGAAGAAGTGGATACATCAGAAGAAACAGGAGTGATAATAAAAACAAGGATATTAGTACGGTCGCCAGATCGATCGCGCATGCGTGCAAGAAATTCAGCCAGTTGGAACGAGTTTGTAAAGATGACATCTCCAGATGTGCAGTGTCACAGGAATTAATCAACCACTCACAACTGTGAATTCTAGAATCTCTTAAGATGGTAAAAGTGCAGTTTGGATCCGTCACAAGTAAATGTGCAAAATCCGAAGATAGTTTGGTCACCACTGTCAGGTGAACGGTAATTGACACGAAAGATTGATTACGAGAAAGAAGATGAGGCCTGTGCCACACCACATGAAAATCAATAGCGTATTGATCTGCACGTGAAAAATGATGTGTGGACGAAGACACAGACACTAGAATTTTGATAAAACAGCGGGGCGACAGGTATATATATAGAAGTGAAAATGTTTGGGTTTCGCAAAAAAAAAGAGGAAGGAAATAAAGAAGAAAACGAACGGAATCGATATTACCGTTCCGTTCATGAATGTTGCTGAGTGTGAGGACTTTCTGCCCGTTTTTCTAGCGAGTAGAACGAGCGAAGACGATCATGAAATACGGTGTGGTGGATCTCATTCATGTAGGTGCCGATATTGGAATTTAATGAAGTGCAATATCGCAGAACCATTTAAAATACCACGAACTACCCGGCACTTTTCTGATTCCGGTTCAGACGGTTTCGTCTCTGCGCAAAGGCTCGGAGTGAGGTCTCTTATGTTAACTATCTACTTGGGTTTGGGCAACCGAGTAGTGTCTTTGTTTCACAATGAGGCCCAACGGTTGGCTCTCCGCTTTGCCTCCGGGCTTGCAGCCATTCCGAGTTTTAGTTCGTGTGTCATTCACCTGAATGCCGACGGGCTCGCTGGACGGACCTGATCCATCCTCACTGTCATATGACTGATCGTACCGAAACAAATGGACTCGGTACTTTCGAGATACGCTCGTAGTCACATCGCACACTCTGGGCACAGTTTGTTTTTCACCCTGTGGTTGTTTTCATCCTTCGCCACGATTCCGACGGAACACGATCCATAAACAGATCCGCGTAAACATTAAGGTCGAACTGAGAGCGCATACTGATAGACTGGGACAATTATGGTTGATTATGAAATTTGAAACTATTTGCGCTTACAAATGGGAGACGAAAGCTGTCATAAAATACCTATATATATATATATATATATATATATATATATATATATATATATATATATATAGTAAGTTGTGAAGTGGCGTATTTGAGGGAACGAACAGTGGAAATCATCCACCTGAACCACTGAATGGGCAATTTGTAATTTACGGAAGCGTGCAGATCGGGTTTCTCTAGCACCACTCGCTAGCAGAGTAGAGGACTGGCTCGAACGATGCATGAGAATACAAGCATCCAATCACTACCATCAGTTAGCGGCCAGTACGAATTGACAAGTGGATGGTGTCAGATTATGCAAAGGTTCAATCGCAAGCCAGTAAAGGAGACTTTGGGAATAACTAAACTACTCTATCCCCAAGGCAGCATTTCGACCGTAATGAGTTGAACCAATGAGGGAAGTTCTGAGGAGGACGATTTTGGTGGATAGTGTACGCTGCATTGAGGATAACCAAATCGATTTCGCTATCAATTCAGAAATGATTGAAATTCAACGGAAGATAAACGTGCTTTTCGTACGACGACAAATCATTTGGCATCAGGCCACGCAATTTGTAAGGAATGTATTCAGGGTGATAACGGAAATCAAACAACTGCCTGCTCGGCCGTTCCCACGACCGCCTAGGTTTCGGTGAAACAACATGAATCTAGCATGTATTGTCCAATTGACTAACGGCAAGCCAATAGTGATATGCAACCAAAATCTCGATCGCAATTCGAAACTGTGATCAGATGAACTTATACAAAAAAACAGTTTGGCCCGAAAAACAGCTTAATGACATAAGTTTCATGTTTTCACACCTAACAACTGGGACCAAAAAACTAAGAGAATCGTCCTACTCTAACTCAACCGCGAAATCTCTATCAGATATGCATCAATGAACACAAAGAGCAACCCCGCAAAAGCGACAGATCACCGGAGTCGATGCGGAATACGCACCGGTGAAACGGAATACGTTTCCTAACCGTAAGGAGGACAGATAGCATATTCATTTATTGATCCCCTCTGATCTATAAAAAGCTACTTAGTGGGAAACAAGCAACTTCAAGCGTTTGGACAAAAAGTGGTTATAAATAGGAGATGCAAAAGAATAACTCGTTCGAAGGCATACTGATGAAGGGAATTATCGATCAACATAAATTTAGCAGTCAAATTTAACTTTCACTTCAAAAATAGGTTCGCCTATCTTGAGGGTTAAACGATCGACTTCATGCTGACAAATTTTGGATAACAGATCATTATTTACTCCCAGTCGTCTGAATAGTACTACCCATAAAACATGTTACAACCATAAGGAAATCTAAGTTATTTATCTGAAATCATTCTTAGGAAGAGCTATTTTACGTATCACGATCATCCAGACTATGGGCGTTCGCATGACCTTGCAACGGACAATAAAGTAGAAATATACGAAGCTTGCCAAGAAGGGTAGCTGACCACGTTTCAGCGTCACACGAGCACGTAAACAGGAGCGAAATGCCACAGTTTCGGACCAACACGTTAAATTGGCCCGATGATAGCATTCTAGCCACCACACCGAGAGTTCACACTTACGGATTACACAAACGGCCTTCGATAATTAACAAATACGCAACTCGGTTTTAAGGTCAGAACTATGTGAACAACACAATTTGGTGCAATTTCCATTGTTCGTTTGATCACGATTTCTGGCACAAGCATCCTTTCACATCGGTATTTTCACACCAACTGAAACAACCTAATATTCACGGTTCAACGACCGAAAATTCCACTTCGACCGCAAACCACCTGACAAACTGCGACCTTCGTCAATAAATTACAAACGAAGCCCGAAGACAAACCAGAGCTACTCACGGAAATCCCTGAAACGAACAGAAGTCACCGCGACCAAAGCACTTTTGCTATACAATAACTGGGAAAACATCAAATAACCAAGATATACAGAATAACTGATGAAAAAACGTCGGGTCCACGAACATTGTTCATACATACGCCGCTCAACCCTTGCACATGCGCATGTTTACCTCTACTGCCGAGCTACCATTGTTCGACAGGAGGTTACCAAGATAAGTGAAACGGTCCACAATAGTTAGTTCCTTTCCATCCAGTATCAAGTTCGGCACGATTGTCATCCAGTCCTGTGACAGTAATTTCCACTTTGAAGTTGCAAAGCACATGTCGAATTGAGCTACAGACCTTCCGAGTGCCCGTTGTGCATGATCCGCGGATTCGAACAGGCACACGACGTCGTCTGCGTAATCGAGATCACACAGCTTCCCTCGGTTCCCCAGGTCGACTCATCCTAAAGTATCTTCCCACAACTCGTCCATCACGAAGTTGAACAGGAACGGAGAGATGGGGCACCCTCGTCGAATACCGCTAATCGTTTCGAATGAACTTGTTACTTCACTGTATGCTTATACCCTCACGCGACCACAGGTATGCGAGTACAATGCTTGCAACAAGTTCACGAACTTCCCTGGCATACCATTCCGGAGGAGAGCGCTGAATAGTGCTGGTCGATCCACTGAGGTGAAAGCGCCTTTCAAGTCCAGGAATACTAGGATCGTAAAGCGGCGGTGCGTGGGGCGCGTTTCAAGCAAATGCCAAAGAGTGAATATCTGGTCCATGCAATCTCGACCTGGATGAAATCCGGCCTGCTGTTCGCGGATGTTATTATCGCAACCCGGTGACAAACGGCGCAACGTTAGCGAAGCTAAGACCTTCGTAACTATCGGAATTAAACTAACCCCACGATGATTGCTACATTACCCATGACCGCCTTTTTGAAAGATGAGTACAATCAGTGATTCACCTCACGATAACGGAATGCACACCTCGTCCCAAATATCACGAAGCAAGCAGATACGTGCTTTTATCAAGGCTTTCCCACAGAATTTGAAAAGAATTCAGGAAAGTTCGTCGGGAGTGGTCGCTTTTCCTCTACTCCGTAGTCGAATATTCGATTGCTCTTCCAGTTCCGTTAGCGAGGGGGGAAAAGAGACACCATGCAAGGATTTGCAGTTGCGGTCCTCAGGTTAATTACACTGGCGCGCTACCAGGTAAACTGATCCTTGAAACGTTCAGACCAACGGTCCAAACCTTGTTGTGCACTAGAGACGAGCTCTCCATTCCTATTGCCCAAGACTTCACTAATCTTAGTTCGACGCCCGCTGGTATCACGTAGAAGCTTAAACAATCTTTGACCGTAATCTGAAGCGGCCCCTACTTCTATCTCTTCCGCTACTTTGACCCAACAGTTTTCACGGACATTTTGAAGGTTTATGGTGACTCGACGCTACAACTGTCGACGCAACTTATTCAATTCCGTTCAGTCAGGGGAGCTGGCGTTTTTTCTCGGATCGGCCCAGCGACACTTGTAAGATCCAGTATCTTTGACGAACGCTAGATCTAGGACCACAGGCGAAATCTGCCTGCTTGATTTGATACCACTGCCCGTCTACATTGCTGCTTGTCGGAGTTCTTAGATCGTCGGATAGTTCCTACTCTTAATTGGTGCAAATACCCCAATCAGACAGACGCCCAGTCGGGTTTGTGGCTTGTGTCTATGACCGTTGAGATGAAGCAAAAAGCGCATTTGCACTAACGCACGGTCGAATTCGACGTACGTGGGCAAGTACGATCTACAGCCTTGAACAGAACCGCGCCAAAGTTAGCTTACTCCAATATGGTCGATGCAAATCAGAGTACCTGACGAGTTAGAGCGCCATGTCGCTGTGCGACGCTGTGTCGGAAATTCGTACTAGATAAGAACAAACGATTGTCTGCACAGAACTGACGAAGTCTTTCCATGTTGTGTTCCATAAGCAGACAAGGCACAGCGCTCACTCAAAAAAGCTTCCGACTTATTAAATTTTTCAACTTGTGCATTTGAATCACCTTCTACGACTAAAATTTCGGAGCCTTGGCTTTTCCGAACAAGAGTGACGCGTTCGCCACAAACTCGCTTTTCGCAAGTCAGTGCTCCAGTCTGTTGGGGCATATGCGAAGTAACAAATAAACTGCGCTTAACAACACTATCCTTCCGGACGCACACTGATCCCTGCAGTCTCATGGCGTACAAGCGACTGTTAACCGGCATCCAGTCTAGAAGATCCGTTTCAGGATTCTCACTCAAGACTATTCCTACAGCGCGTTGACCCACAGATCGAACTGCTCCGTCTCCTGAAGTGTGAAGAAAATATATTGACGAGACATTAGGCGCAGTTAGTTGAATTGCTCTACTCGCGTCCTGAATTAGTATTTCACTCACGCAGCAGACATCAATCGAAAGTGAGCCCACCGTCACAGCCAGACACGCCTGTTGGCCAGCCTGCATAAAAGGTGCGCACATTGAAGGAACCCAGATGCAGAGGCTGACGAGGCTTGAGAAAATGTGAGCTAACAGACTGAAAACCACCCGCTACACTACTTGACAATAAACCGTTGCGAGTATCGGGCGTGTTAGCAATGGAGATACTATGGGTAGGCAGAAGGGGCAAACAGATTGGGTTGGAGACAGAATAGACAAGTTGAATAAAAAGAGACGGAACCCTGAGCGGTAGCATACCTATCACTACTCACCCCGCTCGATGCAATGGACAACGCGGTCCTGATTAGCCTGCGCGACGACCGCTGTAGTATGGAATTATTTGTAGGCATAAAACTCATGGGGATTGATGGATGGGTGCTGCCAGGGAGTCCAACCGCTAAGCAGAACGATGAACAGCGTTCTTAACCAAAGTCTTTGGTTCTGACAAGAACCTGACCACAAGGCAGCGGAATATAGCTGAGTGGAAGCCCATCAATTTGGATCAATTATTCTTTCACTCATTTTTCCAACTTGGCTGCCAACTCAAATCAGCCCCATCGCGAGGACCAGGAGACTACTTCGTTTGGCCTCTGCTCACTGACTTTCCAGGCATGATTGGATTTTCGACTTGAGAGAAACCCTGTTGGGTCACGGCGGCAAGCAAATGGTCACACCACGTCAAGGTGCAGTCTCGTTGTGACATTTATACGTAGTGGTTTGCAGAGTCCCCATTACCAAACGACGGCCAACAGTGGGATTCCAGAAGTAATTGGGGAAATTATCACGTGGTTGCACTGATTACAGAAAGAAATTTTTGAGAACTTTAACCCTAACTTGAGCCATTCATCTCTATCCATTGAATTATGAAGCATGTTTGCGTCTTAAGTTTGAAAAAGTAATTTTAGATAGCTATACGTGGCCATGAGCCGCACAGGCCATCACATCACATCACGGGATTCACTTCTCATATCGTGCTTCACGTTGTGATAAGAAATGATACAGTCTCGCCGCGTTGACGTCGGCTGCCTCACCGTAAAAGAATTCGTGCTGAAAATAAAGGTCTTTGTACCTCTTCGACAGAGACTGTCTATTTAAGCTTCTTGCACCGGAATCATCCCAAGCGAAAAATTTAAGTCACGCTTTAACTCATTCATACTTTATGTGGTCCCACTTTATGCCTACGTGTACAAACAACGTAGACCATGAACTCAGCGAATATTTCTGATATTATTGCACCTGACTAGCAGACTGCAAGCGACAAATCAGATCTGGAATTAGGCAGAGCTACAAATAAGCGTCATCCACCGGCCATCGGTTTCCGGGTTTAAACCTGGTAAATTATTGGTGGCAGACAGGAATTTAGATCTTTTGATCGGAATCAATCACTTTTGACAGTTTGGGCTGTATTTCGCCAAGCTGACAAACCCATAACCTCAGTGTTCTAGTGCAATACGGCAGACGATATTAGAACCGGACAGCCACACAAAATCGTAGTGTATTAAGAAAGGAGATTAGTGATTACCACCAGTGACCTTTGAGGGAATGAATGCAAACACCTCTGGTCGTGAACTGGCGAACGCACAGAAAAAATTTCAACATAGGTTACTAGAAAAATCAGAGTGGCTGCGATAGCAAGAACCAAGAAACGAACAAAAGCCAGAAAAGGAGCCATGCTATTTTCAGTGGCCAACTGAAAACAATGACTAATGAAAAAACATAAACCCATGTTGTTTAAACTGCAATTCATCCCCTGAACATTAAGAGATCGTCCTCAGTTTCACATGTGGTACGATGGAACAAAAATGTACCGTCAAGGACAAACAATCAAATGATAGAAGAATCAGCTTCTTACTCTTAGTGTGAGCATCAATTTCACGCTCGGTTGACC
The DNA here is from genome assembly GCA_008360955.1 of Fasciolopsis buskii. NCBI lineage: Eukaryota > Metazoa > Platyhelminthes > Trematoda > Plagiorchiida > Fasciolidae > Fasciolopsis > Fasciolopsis buskii. The sequence continues at coordinate 241,132 of LUCM01006041.1, forward strand.
ACTCAACCCGGTAGACTGTCGTAAGTGTCCCATTCCGTCCATCATTGTGGTGGTGTGGATGGTACTCCCATCAGCACCGCATGCGCCGAACTGACAGTCGACCAGAACAACGTGTTGATTATGCGCGTGACATTCGTTGCTTGGGACCAGTGGGAGAACTGCATGTCCGCTCAGTTGTGGTGCCGCATCTGGTATCATTTTGAGGGTAAATGAATGAAAACAAATGGCCAGTGAAATGGGCATAAAAATTAAAACCTTTTCAGAAAGAACTGGAAGAAAATCAACTAATTTTCTGGCAAGCTTTCGTACAGGCAACAGTCGTAAAGGCCAAACAAATTATTTTGAAGAAATTTCATGGAAAACAATGTACTTCTGACGCGGATGCATCGTCAGATGCGAGTGTTTCGCTTACTCCCTTGAACTGTAAAAATAAGGCATGGCGTTTGAGAATAACAACAGCGACACGTTAAGTTTCCCAGGGGTCACCCAAGGCAAACAAACTAAAGGAGAACACAGTACTGCTAGTTTGTTTTCTTGTTATGGCGGCATGCATACAGACAAGAGATGAAGAGTAATTCGGAACCCAGCTGTTAGTGTGCCAGTTATACTCACAAGTCAGATGCATAAAGGACTGCAATCAACTACTGACGGAGTTGGACGAACCCAGAGCGAAGTCCTTGGTTTCAAGCCCATCACCGGCAGGCAGGTCCGAAAGAGAGGATATTGTAAGTTAGTCGGACCTGGGACCAACCAACAACTGGAAAAGATATTCCCCAAATAGACTTACAAATCGGGAAAGAACGAAGATGATTAACGCTCCATTTCATGTTACATGACCACAGTTGATCAAAGAAAGCCAACCAAGTACCCAGCAACAATGTTCAGCGGCGCGTTAGAAGTAGTGCCAACTCATGGAGTTGTAAGGCCAGGATGGAATACTGTGAGTGTACGCAAACTTGGTTAATCAAGCGAAGTAGAACGAATGGAAGATAGAACCGGACGGGAACCGGAAGTTATTAGGAGATCGATTGGGTGTACTTGATTTATGGATTTGGTATCGACGACCAATACGACAAGGTACGCGCGCCCGGCAAGTTTCTCTTCGAAATTTCCCATATTTTTATGCTTGACTGATTGCCCCTCGGACCGCATCTTTCACGCACAAACTGGTCAGCCTCAAACTCAGGAGATATCAATCTAGTTAAGAATCATTACGATGTTACAACAAATAGTGTAAGTTGGACTGGGATGAGAAAAACCACTAAGGAATGGACATGTATTCAAAAGATTGCACAAGAAATCACCGAGTACCCGCAACTCCTGAGTAGTGGAAATTATCGCAAAACCGGTGGAGCGACTGCGTAAAATCTTCCTATTCACATCTATGCTAATCATTAAATAATGAGACGACAGTTTGTCCAAGTTACCTGTAGCAACTTTCAGTTCACTTTATAAAATGGTCGCACTGGTCCTTGTAAAAAATCGTCATGGCTAACGCTAACAACGTTCGAATCAATTGGACAAATTAGAATAAGGTAATTCGAAAACCTAAGATGAGTGTAAGCAATGGCAGAGAACGCACTAGGAAATGCGTACCTGGATAGTTTGAGACTAAAGTCCGATACAATATTGTAATTGCAGTAACCGCATCAATACGTGATAGAAAAAGCTGAACAACGTAGTGAATAATCGCGCACCACTTACAGTCAGTCGCTTCCGGTTATCAACATCCAAACAGGGTCAACTCTGTGCTTAGTTAGCATTAGAATCTCGTTAACAGAAAGCCCGAAACTTCAGTTCAGGTAACCAGCATTGATGTGTGGTATTACTGGGTGTAACAGCCACTTGGAGACGTGTCCCACTATCCGCTGTGGTTGCTGGGACTCTGCTCTGCCTATTTCAATGTTACGGCAAATGCAGGTAGAGAGACATGACGGTTGATTGGGTCATTTCTTCTCCGTGCACCGTAGATGGCGTTGGTTAACGAAACTGATACTGGAAACAGTCGACGTAAGCGTGAGATTGATGCAACTTCACAGCTAATTAATAAACTGACCGAGAAGAATAAAAATATGAATCCATTTAACCGTACATCCCGGATAAACGGAAACATAAACCACCAGAAAATCTCCCCCCCCCATAAACACACTCCAAAGTTCTTGATTACCGTGTTAACTGTGATCATACTCATTCGTGTGAGCATGAGAAACGTAAAAAAGAAACACGCATGATCATGAAACATGACAAAATTAAACAATGCGTAAACGAATCACTAGTATTTTTACCACACAGCACCGAATATTAGCGGAATTTCCTCCAACTATCGTTGGCTGACGATTAGTACTGACATTTGAACCTAACAGCCTGTCGGTTCATCATGCAAACTCTATAGATTTTAAAAGTTCATATTAGTATGCTAGTATCACGTCGATTTAAATCCGGAGACCTGGATGGTCATGGAAGAGATCTCATCACGCCAATGTTCTTGTAACGGTTCTCCTTGTGTTGGGACATAGATTGCGTTGGGGAGACGGCCATGTCTCCTCCAATTTGTTTTATGAGGATTCTATTTCTGCCATTATCTTTTCCTAAAAGTATACCGTTCCCCGATTTTCGTTACTTCCGGTTTAACGTTATTTAGATTGTTCACCACCCCCTCCTTTGCTGCATGCTGGTTGGTCAGTTTTATGACCACCATTAATTCGCAAGGTCGGACGCCCGACCTGGCCAAAGGCTATATAAGCGGTGGTAACTCGGACTTACTCGACACGTTTCTTTCCTCCTTACCTTTCTGGCTGTCGTGCTGTGTCAATGCACGTTACTCGTGAGGCTCCGTCTTCTGTATTCAGCTAGTGGAAGGCCTAGCTTGAATCCTGCGCGTCGTATACTGTGGTTCCAGTATCGTGCCAATCGTTGTGCGGCTACGGGTCAGTGTCACCCTCGTGTATCCAGTCGGTGTTGTGACCAGTCTGTGTCTTTGCTACCATAAGCTCGACGCCTGTTGTGTTTGTGCTCATAGTCTCAGAGGACTGAGAATTGTATCGTATTTGTTTTGTGCTCCCACCAACAACATAACAGATTGTTATGGCGGATGAAATTAAGAATTCTTCTGAAGGTTTTCCTTATTAATTTACTCAATACATAATACGCGAAATCCTTGTTGTGCTGGCACTGAGAATCGGACGTTTCAAACGTCTGCCATCAACCTTCGATAGTTGGGTAATTGAGAGTATGGACGTTTCTACTTACCACATTTCACTAGTCTCTCAAGCGTTTCTGCCTCAAAAATGATTATTTCTGAAAGGCGGCGATGCTCCTATCATTAAATGTTCAAGCCAGAATTCGTCCAAAGATGCGAAAATGGGCGTGTCGTGAAGTCCCAGCGGTCTTACCCAGGCAGGCATCCCACATTGTCTGCGCGACGTTTTTTTCCTTGGGGTGCTGTGCAAATTATGGCTGAATGTCGCTTACAGAACTTTGATTACAATACTACGTCCTTTGATCACACACCTCATCAGAATGCAGAGGTGAAATCAGTCCAGCCAGACCAGCAAGATTCTTCTGTTTCGAACCAACCAATTATACTGCAGCAGAATAGGATTAACACAGGATCGTGATGACAGCCGAAACCGTGCATAAACTCACTTTTTTAACTCGTCCATATAGCCATCGCTTCTGATTGAATACCTTCTGCTTCCACTAGGTCTGTCCCGAAGGAATGGAACAACCGTTGACAGTGATTCGCTGGTTTGTCTCACTGGCTTTAGCGATCTAGTGACTGACTGAGCTTCGTTCGGTCGAACAAGTGTCTATGACTAATTGGTACATTTAGGTCTATTCAGCTGGACAGCTGCAGCCAACTGATGGCTCCATTAATTTCCTGCTCTGTCGGTCGCAGAACCTCTAACTCCCTTTAGTCTTGGTAGTGGACCAGTTATACTAGTACTCTACCTGACTCGTGGTTGGTTACCTTTTGCCGACTAGACACTAACCTCAGAAGCTAGAAGATTAAGATTCCGAGACAATCCCTACGATAATCACTCTATCTAAGAAAAGGCACGGTAGTTGGAATGCTGTGCAAAAGCATGCTCACAGATAAACTCACGGTCTCAGCGAGCATTACTCTCTATGATGAGCGCGGTTGGAAGAGTAAATATGGTTGGGAGCATTTGAATTATGATATAAAGCCTTCTAAAGTCATCTTGCAGCATGGTTATAGCATGATCATAGCATAGGGAACACACTACTTAGATGCATCGGCTGTCACGAAACAAAGTCATGCCACTTTTTAATTGTACGCTTGGAGCATGAGTGCAATGGAATGGACATATCCCATAGCCACTAGGGCTCACTACACGGGGTGAAAGAGGGGGGGCGGGAGAGGAGAACCGGCAACCCTGACCCGGAAACTAAGAGTGGAATAGGACCAAAGAAGGCCTCATTAGGTCAAGTGTGGAAAGCGATTTGATCTCTACCACCAAGTTGACCGGCAGATCTGAGATCCGAACCTCTGATCCTCTCAGCAACAGATGTTTAATCTACCTGACCAATTTCGGTCATAAGGCTACACGGTGGGTCTTAATAACAAAGGAAACGGCATAGGAAAGTGCATGCATGTTGCCGCGAAAAGCAGAACGAACGTGACTTTTATGACGCATTTTGAACAACAGTTCAGGATGACCACATACCATTTTCCGGATCAGGTTCCGTATAGAGCAGCACGTCCAGTAGATCCGAGTTGAGTTTCTTCGTGGATCTGTAATCATTACAAATGAAAAGTGAACGTCGAAGAATCAGGCGAAAAGAGTATGCATCTAGCTCTCATCGAGTGATAAATTAAGACGTGTATTGTGAAATTCGGCATATCAGAAAATCGTGACAAATATTCGACGATAATCAGATTACGAGTATAGCAAATGGTCCTGTAGCGGTTATTCATTAGCTTATAGTGCTCCTAAATGCTTCTTATTCCTTTACTTTATTGGAAGTATATGGAAAGATTTCTCAACATCAGGAGACAGAATAACGCACAGCAAAAATATTTGCACTTATCAGAGGTAAATTACGGTAGTCCAGTAGTTTCAAAATTTTTGCATATATGCAAGACGAGGCCAGAATGGAAAAATGTAGGAAGGTTTTACTGGTCCTACTCGTCTACGACATTAGCTACAGCATGCAACATCACATTCCGATTAGGCATTATCAATCTTCAGCTCAAGGCAGTGCCTTGGTCACAAACATCGGGGCACAACTGGTAAGCCTAGTCATTTTTGACTCCAAGTATCCAGCAGAATGCAGTTACAAACCGACCAAACAGAACCGAAATAAAAAAGAGAAACAGAAACAGCAGTACAAAGGAACACCAAGAACAATTTAACCAAGGTCTACTCCATGATACTCAAAAGTGATGGTAAAAAGTGATTATGTTGGTCATCCCAATCCAGATTACTCTCTCTCTCTCTGCATGATATTTGTCTGCAATGGGAAAACTAAGAGGATAGCGTCCATGAGATTACGACTGGAAAGTATTTTCCACAATCATGACAATAAGAACATGCCATTAAATGTTTTGTTCATCTAATTTCTAGATCTTGCGAACATCAGATCAAGCGTTAGATTCAGCCCCTGCAGGAAAATCTTGTAGGATTTACTCAGATCGCTTTGCACAAAGGCTTTCCAGTTACTTTCTATTGGTTCGTTTCCGCAGCCCCAGCCACGTTAGAGTCCTTCTAGGATCCGTTCGTTTGGGTCAGTCTAACGTCACGTCCCAATCGCCTAGTAGACACAGTCAATGGTTATTTATTGTAGAGAAACAGTTCTATAATTTATGAACATTAGCAAGAATAAACGGACGTACAACTGAAAATCTCCAAAAGTAAGAGAAGTAATGGTCAGTGTCAGTCGCGTCAGACTCTCGCAGAATGTTGTACTGTATGCGTTAACTGAATAGACCAGGGATTATTCGGGACTGCTCGGTTCGTTCGTGCGACCTCACCTGAATATTTCCGTAAGCAAAATATGTGCACTTACGTAAGCGTGTGTGCGGTTATCTATGGCTCAATGGCCATGGGGTGGGCTGCAATCAGCCTAATGCAAACTCAAGTGTGCGCGTCTCAGTGCACCTGTACGAGATGTCCAGTCGCAAGTAGGCAGCGATCAGGTTACGGATTCAAACGGATGTGCATTCATGCGTCCGTCCGTAATAATCTAGGTCCGCGTGCGGTATGACTAAACGTTTAGGTAGACAGCAAAATGGAAGCACCACGCTTTAGACAAGGTGAGCGTGCGTGTGTCAACAAATGGCGGGTACATAAATTGGGACGTGCAAAGTCAAATGGATACCGATTGGTGGTCGGACGAGTTGACATTCCGGCTATCGCCTTAGCTTCAAGGGTCCACGACACTACATGAAACGTATAATCTGATTACAGTTTCTCGCATCTCGACGTAACACGGACTAAACACTCTCTTTCGATCTGGCACCCACAATTTAGGAAGTTCGCTTGAAGATCTGTGCTGAAGTTTTAACAACAGCAACCTGCTTCCTTAAAAGACTAAACACATGGTTTAAATAACCTAAATCCGGTGCAGACATTATGTTCTGACAGCACTGCAGAAATAGTCATGGCGAAAAATCGACAACCGTTTATCCAGAATTCATGACGGCCATTTACCCGAGTCGCATTGCAAATCAAATGACAATTACATCTGGGATTCTGGATAGGCGCATAGAGATCGTGTAACCACCACAGGCACCTTCAACAAGAAAAGGCATAACAAGGCAGCGAGGACACTTTATTCGGTATGCTACCGTGTTTTGAAGTGCATCTCCCAAGGTAACAGAACTCACATTCTTTGGTTGCAGTTTTCCCAAACCCATAAAGCCAACCTTATTCTCCATCATCCAGCTACACCTCTAAGGTGAACAGTGTACTCACGCCAACATGACACGGGATTGAGGAAAGCAAAAGGTAAGCAAATTACGCGTGTATGTATATCACAGACGTGCGAAGAACTGATGCTAAAAAACATTTCAACTGTAGGAAGCTTTTGCACACCACAAACGGTTGTTTACGCATTGGAATGTGGGTAGGGTACATTCGGAAGGATTACAATTTGCGCGGACTTAAGAATTTTCCTCTTATTCAACACCACCGTAGAAAGTCGGTGGTAGAGTATTAGAAAAGATTTCGGTCATTACAGGGTAACCCTGCTTAAAGCTAGTTTTTAACTTTATTGGTTTCTCATCAGAACAGGCATAAGTATGCCGACTGTTCGCTTACAGATACGCGAGACGTATGCTCGACTTTGAACTCACGCATTTTGCATCATTCATCAATCACGTGACAATTTGTATACGTTTTCGGTGGGGCGACAGGACTCTCATACATGGCAATCACGTCCAAACGCAACAATTCTAACCGTATATGAATCCCCGATAGAAATGGCACAACAAGACTAGTGCTTTTCTTGAAAATCATTAAGTCCTATAGATCACATTTCTTCTATTAATAATTTTCGTTTGAAGTGAATAATAAAATGCCTCATCACTGATGCACAATCGAAAATTTGTCATAAATGCAAAGGGATAGTAACTTCAGTACCCCCGGGAAATACAAATAAGTGCAATTCTCCGTAGTATTTTCCCTCGGTTCCTTGCTTTCTCATTCTAACAATTACCAAATTCAGGTGATTAAAAAAGTCTCGCGGGCAGTGTTCATTTTAAAATCCGCATCAACGCGATTTTCTTCGCATTACAATTGAATAACTTAGTCTTGATCTCCAAGCCAGTCACCATCGTTAACAGCAAAGTGAGCCTCACTAACCGCTGTCTTTCCCCCAAGGTTGCATGTTTCTGTAAAAACAGTGCATATGCAAACGGAATAGGGAGTGGACCTACACAGGCGGGAAAAGATAATCCCGCAGCAGCCTACACACGGAACATAGCCTAACTGTACAAACGTGCTTTTTCAATCATTCTGATTCCATAGAAAGTGACAACACGATTGCCACTGTTCACGGTTTGCTGTCGCATCCCCCAGTGTCTCCAACCAGATGGTTGAAGGGTCCTTCGGACCACAACTGAGCACCTCGTGAAATACGCTTATCAGTGGTTCAAAATGGAATCGGTTCACTTTGATCTTTAATCTAGTTTGTATTGTTTTCATCAACTTTTCCATCCTGTAAATCACATGACCGGCATTCACTGTTTCCTCTATCTCTCTTTCTCTCATTCTTGGAAAGTATTCAGACGACAGTAACGCTCGATCTTCACGGAAATATCCGATTACCTTTACATTCCGATTGCAGTGCCGATTCAAACGGTTCCAAAGGCCATTGCGCGATTTGCTTTCCTTATCTGCATCTAGATGTAAGTAAAAATGCTTCGTGTGGATTGTGCTTACCGTAAACTGCATTGATTTTGGGGGTTGAGATTTAAAACAAAAACCACCCTTATGCAAATTTTATTCACATTGGTCTTGGAATCGGATTAGCAATATTCCACACCCATTCGTCGATCGCATCTTTTCTTTACGGCATCCTTGATGCCTGAGTAAAGTTGGAGACATGATCTATAATCAACTGGACATAATACACGGGGGGAGCCCGCAACCGCGATCCCGAAACTTAGAGTGGCATCGAGTTACATGCTGCCTCACAAGGTCAGACGTGGTAACGGGCTGGACGACAAGGTATAAACACCAAAAAAAACGACATGATAACGGCTGAGAGCACCAATACCAGCCATGAAGAGTCACAGAACTCTTTAGTTCCATATGGGACTCGACAGGTATGTATACACGATGGTGATGATGATGATGATGATACCTGACATAATCGGCAAAACAAGTGTCATCATTGCTCTTTTATTCATCTGTCCAAGCAAAATGAGCAGTAATTTCACAACCATCTTGAAATCTCTAAAAAAGGATGGGATCGAGATCAGAGGATAGAGAAATTACTGGTACTATTTACTATACTTACGAAGAATGTAACCATCATGTGCGTTCCTTTCTTGGTGGGACACTTGGCTGATGCGAACTGGTCAGAACCGATACCGAAGAGTGTTATATTGTTTATTTTTGTTGCACAACAACCGCATTACTCAGCTGGATAATGATGTCATCAACTGTTCCACTTTTAGTCGTTTATTTTGGATTCTAATCCCCTTCAGAGATCCAGATAAACGGTGCCGAAGTTCTGTAAAGCTTGTGCAGGCACCGATTTGTTCAGGTTTCAACTGCAACCTAACAACGTCATGTGCGCGACAGAGAGGAAAAATGGTGGATCAAAATCAAACTGCCAAGGATTCCCGACAAATCCGAACAAACCGTTGTACAACGTTCCCATGATTGTCAGTGGCGAACAAGACTCTGATATTGAATGATGAACGTCCTAAAAAACAATTAAGTCTCGCACAATTGGTAAATGTTGTGTTTGGTTTAACAGTCAACGAGAAAAACGAACACTTATCACTGGGCGATGGCAGGTTAGTGGCATATTCATATACCAAACAAGCGTGAACACGCACAGGACTTAGTGACTGGTTTGGTTTGAATGGGTCCAGCTGAGTGATTCGAATCTTCCAAACAACTGTGCGCGGCTCCTTATTGTGACCGAGCTTAAGTCTGTACATGTCTAACAGTTATGGGCTACACACTCTCATACTCAGCATATGAAGAGCTGGTTAGTGGTATTAGATAATCCACCGACGGACGAAATTGGGTTACAACATGCAAGGCAGTATACATTAAAATCTAACAACATCCAGTTGAAATCAAGGATGCCTCTGCCCATCTGACGACCAATATTCAAAAGCTAAGTGATCACGATATCCTGAAAGCATAAGAAGGACACTGCGAGGAGAACCTCGCCAAGTCGACGCGAATAAACAAATGAATAAACTAACATTAATTCATCAAATTTCACATCTGTGTTATAAAGGGATGACTAGCAGTAGGAATAAAGTAACTCACGATGTGAGACGCTTGACAATATTGCCAGTGCCATCGACCACTTTGATGACAGACAGCATTTCGCCAAGGTCACGCCGCTCGTCACCTGGCCTGGCTAATTGTATGGTTCGAATCCCATACAAGAATCACGGTTGCGATCGTCGACCAACCTGACTACTATGCGTGCAGTAAGTTTAAATTGCTTCGAACTAAGGCGGATTTCACAACACTAATAAAATGTGTAGACTTGTTCACAGTCTACGTATGAGAATGGCAACTACCATTCCTAGAAAAGCCATGTAATTCATGCACAAAGACATTACAAACCAATAAATCAAACAGGTTGGACACAAGAGAATTCGCATTGAGGCTGAGGACGACTAGGAGGCCCGAAAGTGGGTTTCAACAGTCCAGGTTTGAAAAGGACTAGGGAAACCAAGAATTTCCGTCTATGGAAAGTGACTATCTTAAATATGTGGCCTAAATTATGAGTTCATCACAGTAGGTCAAAACATTTAACACTCTCCGAGCGAGCCGAAAATATGCGCGTGCGTAGCAACTTGAGGGATTAATTATCAAATTATGATGAACTCATGGTCACTGTGGCCCTGTTATACCCGACAGTACGAAGCGATGAGTAATACTGCTGAACTGAAAAACACTGCACTGAAACCAGCATACAGTGTAACGTACGATGATTCGCGCAAATTCCCAATTGACTGTGTTAAATTCCATTCCTAGTGGCCACAAAAATTGCGACACTTTTGAAAAGCAGCCATAATCGACATCACAGGTGAACTTACACGAAAGCATCGAAATTCCATACAACGACAGAAGTGGCAGAGCCTGTGTCCAATGTTGGCAGCACGTTTGGATAAAGAGATTTGCCAGGGTGTGGAATCTCTGTCGGCCAAGATCGGGACTGAAGATAAGCGGCCGGGGTTATAGCCAATATAGCCATTTGATCTGTGTCCCCGCCCGTGTCTGATTTCAGTCCAAGTGAAGCATTAGAGCGGAGTTGGCATCGCCAGGCGCAAAGACGTAACAATGACAGCCACTCTGGCTCTAATGGTTCCAGTAAGATGGCCGAAAGCAGTCGAATTTGCACCGACTGTGCGGTGAATTGTTCCGAGCGAACGTGACAACGACACCCAGACAAATGAGTAGATTCATTAGCACGTGGATGGGAGGACTGGAAATACGGTGGGCGGAAGGAGTGTAGGTAGAGGAGATACGGGGAGAGAGCGTTTTCTTTTACAGAAAAAAACATTAGGCTTTATTTTCTATTATCGTTACTGCATGAAACGCAGTTGAATGGGTAGCATAATAAGATCATGGATTGATACCCTGATCAGATAAGAAATATATAAAGCAGGTTGAATGCAAATACAGTATGGTATTTTTATAAACATACGCCCACTTTTCAATCCCGTTTTCGATCGATGCTCTCTGATTCATTCATATCCCGGGAAAAACACCAAGCCGGATAAACGAACGTCAAACTAGTCACCGTCCGGCGTTAAGAGGGCAATCTGACCTAACTAATGACGTTGAGGTGAAAGCTTGTTGTCTATCAAAAGGTTTATGATGGACCGAGCTGTTCCATGATTCTGTGGGGGCTCAAAATTATGACGCTTATGGTTAGGAATTTGACGCAAATTATTTGTGTTCCAATATCAACCGATAGCGAATATCTTGTGTCACCGTAGAGCAGCGACCAGATGGCTTCGCCCAGCCATAAATGGAACGACGGTATGTGATGTGAACATAAAACCAAAAAGAGGAATCCTAAGCACTGTGTTCGGAATCGCATAATTTTTAATTCTAAAATGAAACAGGCGGACCTCAGAAAGAGGGACAATGAAACGCCACAACTCAGAAATTTTCCTATCTCCAACGACGAACGTAAGTCATGGGTGTGCTCTGTGGGATGATTCGGAAAGCTAAAACAAACATAGGTGTCAACGTAAAACGATATTATCAGACAGTTCAGTTCAATTGGTACAAAATCATTACCATTCCACTAAGGCGCTCTGATTTTGATTGCCATCTAGCAAACACTCAACAATAAAAAAATCAGAAATAAAAAGAACCGAAGAAAGTTCAAATACAAGAACAGTGACTGAGTCATTCAGCCATATGGCCTACGGTCTCAAACCACCGCATCGGATCAGGGTAAACCAACTCGATTTATTTGGGATAGACAACTGACTAGAGAATTAGTGCCATTTTGCCATGTACTGGACCGACCATCTGAACCTATATTCGAATTATAACTTGTCACGAAGAAGTTTATCTGTGGGCGTGCGTAACGAATGCCGCAACCAACTTATTCAACTTCAATACCTGTTCGATCGACTAGGATCTGTGACTAAACACTTTCTGTCTCACCCCTGAATTGCAGAGAAAATTCTACCACCATAATCGAGTGACATCAATAAAACAACCGCAATTTCCGCGCATCTCTTGTTCGGCCATGTTTTTGAACCGTACAACACGACCGGTTTAACAGCGACAATGTAAACTCGGGTTTTGCTACAGTATGATGGTGGACGAGTGTTTCAGGCTTCGAGTCGCCTATTCGCCTTGAACACCTCTCGAAACGCTTCCAAATGGCCGGCGTCTCACATAGTCTCTGTTGAAGAAATTTTGCTCGCTGCCACTTCGTGGCGGAGGTGGTCCCACAAAAAAGAGGACAAAGGCGAATGGCCGGCACCATCGACCGGGCTAAGTGGTTTTTGGTAATCAGTCTAGGGGAGATGGCTAAACTAAGACTCAAAACCAACCACAGACAGATGTGTGCTTACCGGCATCTGTGGAAGAGGAGTGCAAAGGGCCCCAAGATGTCTGGCCACATTCGAAAGAGGTGTGAAATGGGCAATCAGTCAACGATCCACAGTGGGTTACGCCAATCTCAGATCGTCCTACTCATTTGTTGGTTAGACCGTTTAATCGAAGGTTCTAGTTAAAGTCCCGTAATTCAAGCGCCGACTTCGGTTTGGGAACCGGGTTGTATCAGGCCCACAGGGGAATCACTGGTCCCGTTAGACGACTAATGACGTGAAGGTGGAAAACAGAGCTAACAGGTGTAGTGACTTTGCATATTGTTTCCATCCTTTCCTCTTACTCTTTAATTTGTTTTCGTTCTTCGCCATGATTCCGATGGTATACTGTGGCACTTGCAGAACTCTACCAAAATTGCCGAGTAGAAAAAATCCGCTCATTGTCACACCCAACGCAATGAGACTCAAAATGATTCCAGACCACTCCAAGTTCCAAGGTCATGGTTGCCCCACCCCCACCCACTGTAGGACCTAGTGGCTGTGGGAAATGACCCTTTCACCACACTCATGCATGAAGCGAGTAATTAAAAGGAAAGGAAATGTTCGCCGAAAGAGCTCAGCGCGAGCGAGCACGCAAACAGAAGGACCGGCTCACCTAACACCTAGACTGACTTCCAGAACAACCACCTTTGATAAAATATTTAAGTTATAGAATTTAGCTTTGGGCACGTGTGACAAGATTATTCGGACTAGTAATATCGGGCGTGAGTAGTAAGTTGTACAAATTATTTTCTTGAATCTGCAGCAGTCCATAACTTCCTGGACCATCAAAAGTATTATTGCCTCGCTGGGAAGTAAAGACGTAGGCAGAGACACCCAGTTCTTGGAGGTCGCTAATAGAAATCAAGAGTGAGCTGTGTCGAAAACAGCTTGCATTTTAGGAGACACGAATGTATACATTCTCTATAGCTTATTTTAGCGTACACGGCGACCAAATGAAAACTGTTCTCTTGGACCGCTTCAAGAAACTCGATTGTCCTGCCTCCCCAGCGCACTCCCTGCCATATGACCTACACACCTGCTAATATTGAAGAGAAACAAACTGTAGGTTTGTTAGCCGTTCTTTGAAAACATTCAAGCTGGCGAATCGTTCAACTAATCTAGTTTAGCTTGGCAACTGAAAACAATCCATATTCCAGTGCGGCATCGAAATAACCGCCCTCCAGGTTAATCTATTTGGACCGTGTTTTTAGCCTAAGAATGAACGCTGAATCATATGCCCACATAAATGGATCGGTGAAACTATGCTTCGAGAATCCCATGTCACGTTTGCTTATCCAGAGGTAGCTCGACTTGTGTCTATCATAACTATCAAACATGCACACAGACACGCGCGCGCACACACACAAGTGTAATTACATATGCGGAATAGACACCTGAAGCAAAGGAATGTCTTATTTTTGGGCATGTACTCGCAAGGAGAGGTGTCGGCGATCCAGTGGACTCCTATTTGTAAAATAGCCAGAATTATACCAACGTACGTTGCTTACAACCAAAAGTTTCCGATTTCCAAAGAATTGTTCACGAAAGAGCAGAGTTAGAGGAGGATTAAAAACCCAGAAAGCACATTTTACAGATTTCGGGGGTGATTCAAGCGCACCATGAGTCACAGGATTTGTTTAATTTATCAGCAAGCTGAAAGGAGAAGTAGGGGAATTCGATCAGGATTCAGCTGCTTAAAGAAGGTAGGTTCCGACCCTTGAATGTCAAAGTGAAAATATGAAAAGGATTTACAGGAAATATGGAACTTGTTAGGTTTACATACAGGCAGAGCGTCACAAGATAACATTTATCTATACAGAGAGTTCATACACCATTCGGATGGGGCCAAACATCCTGGGTGCCCAGAACATTCCCTCACTACAGACACCTCTCATGGTTGGTTTGGAATCAGGGTTTAGTCATCTCCTTCAGGTTGGTTACCAAAGACCAGTCAACCCGATGGAGGGAACTGGGCATTCGTAAGAGCGTCGTCTTTTTTTATCAGGACAAAGCCTTTACCTAAAATAGTGTGACGGTTTTGCGTGTTTCATGGGGTGAAGAGTTCTCTGGAATGATCCCTCTTAAGCCGAAAAGTCGACATTTACGTGCGAAACAAAATCCGTTCTCATGCAGTCGACTGAAATTTAGTTGGCTTAAATCATCCAACCTTCACTGTCTCGGAAAGACCACTAGCTTGTAGATGCTGACAGTAACAACTTAGCGTCCAAAAACACAATGGACAGATGTTCAGGTGGATTATTTGAGGACTTTTTCTGGGGTGGGACAATCCCTATCGATGAGATTTTGCCTTGTCATGTTTCACTCACCGTTATTTGCATAAGTCAATAATCACAATGGAATAGTAGCCATGTCTTTTACACAACAGCAGTAAGGTTCATTCAACTACACGTCTCAGCAACATGGCCGTTGGGGGCTAATGACGGTGTTTGAGCACCGTTGTCTTCAAATAGTTGGTCATCGTCACCACCTTTCAGCGTTCAACAACAAGGCAAGCCTCCCAGGCCGCTACATTTCTCCCAGGATTACGCTTCTACAAAAAAAGTGAACATCCAAGGGGAATAAGGAGTGGACCTACACAGGTGGGAAAAGATAAGAATGCTGCAGTAGCCAACATACGAAATTCAGTCTAACTGTACAAACGTACTCTTTCAATCATCCTGATTCTATAGAAAATGATAATACGGTTGCCACTGTTCACGGTTCACTGCCATATCCTCCAGTGTCTCTAGCCAGCTAACTAACGGGTCTTCCGGACCAAAAACATGAAGACCTGATATACATACTTTACCTAAGTTCTCTGTACATTTTATCATTCCACTTTGCAACCTAATCTGCTGACCGCCACATGGCCTCTTCCACGCTGTCGGATGAACGCAAACTAAGGTACGGTATGGCAGACAAGTGTTCGCCATACGCAACACGTGGCCTAATCAAGCGGCACCTAATACCAAATTCCTAATCTGCACATTACTCACCCGGTCACTCCATCCAATCCTAGCCGGTACTATGTAGACATCGGTGATCGAGAAACTTCAAGCGACAAACCTCTCCGACACACATACACCATGTCTCGCAACCGTACAACAGAAATGAGTGCATCGCGGAATAGCACAATAGATTTTATAACGTTAGTGAAATATCAGGCCGACGCCACAAGTGCTTTAGTCCAGCGTAAGCCGCTTGAGCCTTCGATACACGCGTCTACTGCCATGCTACCATCGTTCACCACAAAGCTACCAAGATGAGTGAAACGGTCCACAATAGTTAGTTCCTCTCCATCCAGTATCAAGTTCGGTACTACTGCCGTCCAGTCCTGTAACGGCAATTCACGATTCGAAGGTGCAAAACACATGCCGAACCGAGCTACAGACATCGAGAATCTATCTGGTGCACGTTGTGCATGGTCCGCGAATTCCAACACACACACACAAACACACGCATACACTGCGCCATCCGCGTAATCTAAATCACACCGATTCTCATCATTTCCCAGTTCGATCCCTACATCCTGCAGAAATCCTAAAGCATCTTCCATCACTTCGTCCATCACGAAGTTGAACAGGAATGAAG
>LUCM01006041.1:258093-284120 GCA_008360955.1 Fasciolopsis buskii
AGACACCATGCAAGGATTTGCAGTTGCGTTCCTCAGGTTAATTACACTGGCGCGCTACCAGGTAAACTGATCCTTGAAACGTTCAGACCAACGGTCCAAACCTTGTTGTGCACTAGAGACGAGCTCTCCATTCCTATTGCCCAAGACTTCACTAATCTTAGTTCGACGCCCGCCGGTATCACACAGAAGCTTAAACAATCTTTGACCGTAACCTGAAGCGGCCCCTACTTCTATCTCTTCCGCTACTTTGACCCAACAGTTTTCACGGACATTTTGAAGGTTTATGGTGACTCGACGCTACAACTGTCGACCCACTTCATTCAATTCCTTTCAGTTGGGGAGCTGGCATTTTTGTTCTACTAGGCCCAGCAACACTTGTAAAATCCAGTATCTTTGATGAACGCTAGATCTAGGACAACAGGCGAAATCTGTTGCCAAATGAATCGCCTGCTAGACTTGATCCCACTGCTCGTCGGACAGCTTCTGTTCATAATTGGTGCGAACACCCGAATCAGACAGACGTTCGACAACCAATCGGGTTTGTGGCTTGCGTCAATGGCCGTTGAGCTGCAGCAAAAATCGCACTAAAACTAACGCATGGTCAAATTCGACGTACGTGGTCTACTACGATCTACAGTTGTGGACAGAACCGGACCAAAAGTAGCTCAATGCGATATGGTGGACCTGACTCAGGCTACCTGTCAAACTTCTAATGTACCAAGTTTTCCAACTTGCACAGTAAAGTCACTTGCAACCACCAAAATTTCTGAGCCTTTGTTTTTCTGAACAAGAGTGAGGAGTTCGTCATAAAGCTCCTCTTTCTGCACGTCAGCGCTATAGTCTGTTGGGGCGTATGCAGAGATGACATAGGCTGCGCCTAACACAACTAACCTTCCGAAAGCCGACTGATTCCTGCAATCTTAAATTGCACAAATGACCGTTAACCGGGATCTAGTCTAAAAGGGCCGCTTCGGCCTTCTCACTTAAGACTCCCAGCTGGAGCTGCTTCTTCTGCTGAGGTTTGTAAGAAATATCTTGACGAGACATTAAGCGCATTTAATTGAAATACACTATTTGAATCCCGAATCCGTGCTTCACTAATGCAGTAGACACCAATCGAAAGTGAGTCCACTGTAAGAGCTCACCACAGATCCCTGTCATTGTGGCTGAATAAGGGCTGGCTGGTGTATAACGAGTCACTTTATTTTATTTTTTATGCTGTTAACATGAAACAGTATCCGACTTTCGGATAATCTCGCTGTTCATGGAAGCCTTCCTTTCGTCTTCTAATATAACCAATATGATGACAGAGGAAGAAGGAAGTTTCTCGGGACCAGAACATGTCGAAAACCAAATAGAGCATTATATATATATATATAATATATATATATATATGAGCAGTACACGGAGGTCCAGCGATTTAAAAGAAAACTGGGAACATTTACAGAAAAAAGGACCTTAGAGAAGAATTTTCTCAGGTGGTTATTTACGAAATTAGTTTTTCGATTTGGATATTGGAGAACTGGAAAGCAAAGCGGGAAAAAACCTTTAGCCTTAAAAGAAACAGGCAATGGCTGTTGGCCAAGATTAGTGCAAGGAATTTCAAAAATAATTCAAGGTTATTGGCGGTAATCCTGTTAAAACAGTCACAGAAGGAAATCAGTTGGATCAAAAATGGTAAAAGTTAGGAATGAGGTTTGATCGTAATCCCGACAAGAACATGCAGGTTACCACCCAATAATGTCGTCCTCATCATCATTGTTTAGCGATAAACACCACGGAGAGCCCCAGAGACTGCAACCTTTTTATCATGATAGAAAGAACGAATATAAAACGCAGACAGGCACTAGACCTAAAAAGGTGAGGAAAAAACAAGAGCCCTACAAGACCCAACGCATGTAATACAGTATAGCCGCGCGAATATAATTTTCCCGACCGATCTAGTTCGTCCATTCTTTCGAGTTTCTTTCTGCTTGTTGTTCCTGAGTAACGATTAGAATTGTGGCACACGAGTGGGAAAATCGCATTGTCTATCTTCGGTCTGGTCACTCTATACCTGCTTGTGGATCAGGCAGCCTCTCTATTGCGCAAAGCATTTAATATGGTCACTGTCATCTTTTCTGAACACCCGCTCCCGATTTGATCGTATCATGGAGTAGACAAGTTACCCAATCCGTTGAATTCTGCTCGGTATTACATTTGTAAATAAATACACTTTAATGAATACGCATAAATAACATCAGACTTGACTGATCAGGAACCTTTGACTCTAGATGACCGCACCACTTCCGGTTTTCTTAGTGCTGGAATCTATGTTATACCAGTATAGAGCAAAGCCTTTAATCAGGACACGAGTCCACAACATGTGGGTATAATCTCAGTTGAATGTGAATCATATCGATAGTAAGATGCATTCGGCAACGCAAAACGAGAGATAAATCGAAGACAGTCGAAGGGGATATAGGCCAGTAGTCAGGAAAAACGAAGCAGCCATTTTGATACCCGCTAACCGGCAGGATGAGCTTTCCAGGTGAATTGGAAAACCTTTGTTACTTGTGCATAGCTATATCCAATGGAGAAAAAACTATGCTAGTATTTGAACATTAGAAGGTCTACTTCGAAAAACAGCGGTTGTAACAAAAACAAGTCTGATAATAATGAAGCAGCGAAGTGACCACATTGGATGGCCCTTTCTTCCAGTCGATTCCTTGTTTTTGAAAGTATGGAGTGTTTCACATTCTGCGTTCTCGAATGCATTTTAATATCTGTGATTTGCAGTCAAGAACTGCAGACTCGTGATCCCACTAAAGATTCTAACTTATACCAGCACGACATAGATACCGGCATTATATATATATATATATATATATATATATATATAATACCGGCTCGAAAACAAGCATAGTGCCAACGAAACGACTTATAAATGCAACTAAACAGAGAGGAGGAAAACAACAGGGAGAAAAATAATAAGCCATAACAAATCAACTGCGTTTTTGTGTTTTCACCGTATACATTTTGTAACTTTTTGTTATTTCCACACAACATTCAAGCCACTGACTTTGGTTGTGAGCTATATCTCTCAGCATCTCCAACCAACAACAAATTCCCGTCAGTTTTGAACGCGCAAAGTATATACCGCACCTAGAGACTTCAATCGCCAGGCGGACTAAAGTGCTTTGAATTGCTCGTACATTGTCAATCAGCAAAACGATATTATCAGCATACTCTAAGCTAAAAACTCCCCTCCATGGGAAGAGTTCAACTCCACCGTGTAAACGACCAGATAAGGCGTTCTGTAGAACATCCTCGGTGATAAAGTTGTAAAGAATCGGGGATATCGAGTGGCCTTGCCTTACTCTACGGGGAACGACGAAGGATGGCGAAGCTGGCCACAAGCTCTAACCCGATATGACGTGTGACGATACAGCTCTTGGAGGACCGGCACATAGTTCTCAGGCAGTCCATTTCTCAACAAACAGTACCATAGTGCAGACCTATCAACAGAGTCAAACGCTGTGCAAACGTCTAAAAACACGATGACCGTTGGCCGTTCTAAAGTAAAAACGGTGCGCTAATAGCTGTCGGAGGTTGAAGATTTGATCGACTCATCGACGACCAGTGTGAAACCCAGTATGTTCTTTAAGAGTTTCCTCTTCAGGCGTGTTGTACAACCTGCAAACAGCGACGAACGAAAGCAGCCTTGACATCATCGGGATTAAGCTGATACCCTTATGGTTCGTGCAGTTGCTGCGCAAGCCCTTTTGAAGATGAAGGCGACCATCAACTACCACAATTCCCACGGAGGGAACAGAACGTAAAGTTCCCTGACCAGTGCCATCTTTCTAATTTTCAGCAAAGCTGAAGAAAGCCCACCGGAGCCCGGCGCTTTATGATGTCCTGAGGCTCGGAATTCCCTGAGGATTTCCGCCTCAGTTGGTGGATTTGCCGCAACAGGTCACCGAAAACTTGTCGGAATAGCTCCGGGAGGCTTTGACGCAAAGCATCAGCTGAATTGGACCTCAAAGTGCTGCGCACAGCGCACAAAAGGAGGCTGCCGATTGTGGATAGACGAACCGCCAGCTTCACAGATTGTTTCGCTCACACCTAATACTTTCTTACCGGTAGCTAGGATGAAGTAAAACAGCTTGCAGGGGCTTTCCGTAGCGAAAGCATGTTCCATCTCCGATAATCGTTGCGACCACCAGATCTCCCGATCGCCACGCAAGCTTGCATTTACTTCGCGTTCGCTACGAGCCAGGCTTCGTTATACTCGAGACCCACCGGCGTGGAATGTTGTGCGTCAAGAAGGCGCAAAGATTCACCAGAAATCCAAGTTGACACAAAGCGAGGCGTTTCATCACAAGTCACGGAGCCAGTACGACACGAGACATTCTTGATAAGCGACTAAGGATCAGCGAAAATGTAAGGCAGGAACAATTCTAATTTTTCAGCCAGCGTGCTTCAAAAGACTGACAGGCGGGTCGGATCAGATAGCTTGTCGCAATCTAATCGGTACTGCACCACGCGTTTTGAGAACCTACCAAAGCACACGGACAGCCTAGTCCATACTAACGCGTCGTCGAAATCGAGAGTAGTGTTCTAGTAGAACCGCCATGTGCAACTAATGACGATGGGGTCGATTCGGGTCCACCGATGACTCAAAGAGGAGGACACCAGGTGGCGTGCCGATGACTGGAACGTGTGAAGCTCGTACTGGCGAGAAATAATTGATGGTCGGAGCATAAAGCTAACAGCTGTTCCCCGTTTTCAGAACAGTAGGAGTCAAGATCAAAGGGGCCTCCTGGATGCACCTCGTTCGAGAACAGCCAACATACTCCAGCATTCATGTCCCCTGCCAAAATCACGATGTCACCCGCTTTTGATAGAAAGTATCCTTGACTGCATCCGGGTTGCAATCTGTTGGTGCGTACGCCAAGACCACAAACAATTCGCACCTATTAAAGCGACGGTTATTTACTCTGCATGAACTCCCAAGTCCCACTGTGCATAGCCGGTTGTCGACTGGGATCTAGTCAAGTAGTGCAGCCTCAGGCCGCTCACTGAGAGCCACATCAACGCCAGTAACACTAGAAGCCGCAGCCTCAGGGTTCCCAGAAGACGTAGATGAAATTTCACGGAAAGACTAGATAGGGATGTCAGTCGGATAATAGAGCTGGAGTCTCGAATGCGAGATTTTTAGATACAGCAAGCATCGATGGCTAGGGTATCCAACGTACGAGCTGAACTACTCTGTTGGCCTATACCCATCATGTGATTCCATGTCACCACGAAATCCAGTCACGGTTCCCAACATATCTCCTTTTCTTATGGTAAATCTTAGTGGTTCCTTCTACTGCAATCAGGCATCAAACATAATGGATATGTTTCGAGGTATGGTTTATTAGGTACTTTCTGGTACTATTGATCACAAATTGAAAAACTCTTGCGGGGTGCTAATTACTTATTGAACTACCAGCACTACGATTGGAAAATGCATATGCTCACTCATTGTGGAACCAGTTAACTTTGCCGCCAACAAAAAGGTCACAAAAAATGCATTCCGACCTAAGCATAGGGGAAATAATTATGACTAATGACGCTGGCGTTTAGCTCACAAACGTCTTATTACTAGCCAGGCAAAATCCATGAGAACAGGTGGAACTAGCCAAAGATAAAAGGTTCGAGAGTTGACCGTGACCATAAGCAATCAGCAGGCTGACAAGCAATAATTTATCAAACCATCTTTAGTTGATAATACTGGTAACCATATTTCGAGCACTGGACAACATGAAAGCATTCAAGTGGAACAGTGTATGGTTGCAAAAATGGTGTCATGCTGAAATGTTCATACAAATACACATTGTCTTCAGTAGGGTTACATGAGCGGCACGGAGAAATGGAATAAAAATGGAATATCCTGTACAGCCAGCTTGGATTGAGTGTTTTCTCAGAATCCTTGCCCACATGCACAATGAAAGCGGAGCGGGACTCGCGGTTCACGAAATCAAATTCAACTAGACTCTGAATGGCAGATTTGCAAAACAGTGCAGTCAGCTGAATAGGCGGGAACCTGCACAAAGTGGATGCAGCTTCACAGTAGTGAAAATTTTAATTTCTGAATTCTGAACACATTTTCCAGGGGCGGAGAACGCACCAGAAGTCAACACTGATGATTATTGAGAAACAATAAGACCATGAACCAAGTAAGATCAGTTTAACGTAAAGTTCGATATCAAAGTTATATCCAACAGACGAGTGTTGGAATGAGGACATAATTTGATCCAGACAAGCAAAGATAATCAATCTTCAGGCTAACTCTTCTGAAGAACAGTTTGATGTGAAGTTCGCAAGACATAAACTAAAGACCTAAAAAGTATTTCGCAGCACAGATATACGGAGCGAAGGACGCAGAGGGAAGATGAGCGTTTCTTGATTTGGAAAGCAAGTGAGGAGAGGAACTTCACAAATCAACGACCCACTTAATATGGCCGGACCCTGTGGCCAGTAGTGCACTAGCATTCTGAATAATTCTTCGTCTATGGGAATTTTTACGAGTTTAGCAATTCTTCATTCGTTATTTTTTTCGTTGAGCAGACTAGGCTCAAGGGGGCAATCAAGATCGGAACAAATTAATACAGGGTTCGGTTGCAAGAAATCAGACTGAACGACGCATTAAAAAAAACTAGACATTCCGGCAAGGTACAAGATATTGGAACTATGGGGTATCCACAGCTGTAGAACACACCACTCAGAAACATATCAAGCGGGGAGTTCCCGCAACTACATGAAGCTCTTTTTGTTTCAAAACCATCTACCCGATTGTTACAGAATAACGTCGAAATCATTCGGATGTAAGGCAAAACCACTGTTATCTAAACAACTTACTGACATCTCATCTACACAGATCTGAATCATGATCCATCTTACACGGTCATATTTGAATGTACGTACTACGAGATGCACTTGCTGCCTGCGTACTGCCATGGAATTTGCAAGCAGACATACGTTTGTCAGATCTTGTAAATGAAATTTTTCACCCAGTTCCAAATATTTTTGAGAGTAATTCCATGGCGACGTCAAAGTATTATTTTATTCACCGACAGTCAAAAGTGCACCATAATAACAGGCTGCCTCCTTAATGACGTGAAAACTTTTCCAACAATAATGGGAGGATGAATGGAGACTTTCGGCCCCTATGTATCGACCCCTTCGCAATACTCCTTAATATGGTAAAAACAATATGGCAATAACGGTGGGATTAGGAGAGGAAAGTCGTACCAACGACTAAACTAGGCATACGAATATTTTACTTCGCAGGAAAACGGAATATTAGTAAGCCATACTGCAGCCATCTGCTTTCAAGCAAACAACCAGTAATGGCAGCAATTTTTTACTTGCCTAAGTGTGTTGAGGGAACTCAGTGAATGATACGGATGGGAGTGACAATCAGATAATTAGAGGAAAAAGAAATCTACTAACTACTAAAGAGTTAGCAAATCTCATAATGACAAGACACAGTCAAATCAAAGGACATCAAACTTCAGAGACTACGGCAGCATGCGAAAAAGACTCGATCGGAATGAATCCTAATAGACAGCCACGAGAACATGAAGGTAAGAAGACGACTAAGATAACGTCATTTGTACGCAGCGCATAAGCCCAAAATTCTCGTAATTTAGTTGTGCCATGATTTATTACTGGCTTGAGAAGGCTACATAGGACTTTCAGATTCAACTGGGCAAGTAAATATGCATGAAAAGGAGAGTGACCTAGTTAGCGAACAGTCAAGCCATTCTAATTGGAAAATGGAAAAAACATCAAGGTAGGAAATGGTGGATATTTTCGGAGGAATCGGGGCTGGTATCGAAGACTAGAAGCGTGATTCAAGTGTAGTCGTGTGAAAAGAATCTTCAACACTGTGCTGTGTGTGTATGCGGGACGGATTGTGTGGATCACGCGCAATCACGTGACCATAAACACCTGACGGGCGATAGCGGAATTAGCTAATGCAGTGACGGTCCAGTGTGACTGTGCTTACAGGGTAAGGTGGGTGGAATTACAGTTCGCCTTATAAGACAAAAGATGGCAGACTACAAATGTGGTAGGTTAACCAACGCTAGATCACACGCTGAACAGGAATAAAACATCAACGCCTTTGTGCTCGCGTCACTCATATGACAAGCCCGAGTGAAAATATTGAGTACTGTAAGTCCGGAAAACCGCCATATATGGCTTACCTAGAAATGACAACCGTCATTCAGGTATGGCTACCTAAAGATAAACCCTTCTACAGCCTGTTCTGGCAGGGAAGAGAAGATAGTGCACGCACTCAGCCAGCTCTGCCTCCGTAAAACAAACAAAACCTAACTAATAATCCAACTTACCATGGTGAAAAGAATATAAATCCGTAAAACCAGAACGAACTCAAGATGAGACTACTTGGGTGTGAACGGCTGGTGCACGTCACACGGAGATAATGAAGTTAACAAAGTAGATGAACGGATGGAAATATTCTATAAGCAGAGCAGTATCAACCGTTGAACGCCATTCCACGAGGACTGTCTAAATAGTAAAGCGTTGAACCCATCAGCAATCCTGGGATGCGTCGTCGCAACGATTTTCACCCTCTGCTGAGAACACGTGACAAGGTATATATGGATACGGGTAGATAAAGCTTCCTACTTCTACTCAAATACATAGTTGTGGTTACTCATATATATTGCGTGTGCCAATTTCCGGGATCACATCTGTTGCTAATTCATGGGTCCTGGTAATAGACTTATTCAGAACTGAAATATTCGACGCCTTTTAGGATTTCTATTGGGTCTGACCAAGCCTAATGGGGCATAGCAATTATACCAATACATAGCATCCTGCGGAGACAAATAAGAAACATTAGACAAAGAAAGAACTTCAGGACATGACAGACAGTTTAATTCTACTACACTTTAAATCATATAACCCGGCAGAAAAATCAGGAAGATTATTTATTGAACTGAGCTGATTTGAAAGGGTAATGGCGAAACAAGTCTCTGTTCATTTTTTCTGCAACAGCGGTCGATCAAATAACTGGAGTGTAGTCATGAAATTCTGACTGCTGTATCTAACCTTTGGGTTATGAACGTATCGCCAACCGACGCGACATCATCCATGCTTAGGCGTAATAGAGGGGCATCAGTGGAATCCTATATCTTCAAGGCAACAGAATACGATTGAAGTTGTAATTTTCAGCTTTTATAACCATCAAACCAAAACATGTGTCCGGGTCTCGACTGAAAACCGGAGCGCCAATCACAGGTGAAATGAAGAACACATCGGTGTTTAAGTGCATCAGGCTCCTGTCACCTCAAACGTCAGCGTCTCCAGCCTCGAGGATCATTCGCTGTCGCCCAACTTGTTACCATATCTGACCTATTGAGAAATTATTTATACATGATTCCAAGCTTCATGGTCGTTGTTACCATTCCGCCACTGGTAAACGTAGTCCATCGAAGCTACGGGTAATGGCCTTACCAATCCGCTCTTCAAGCATATGGTAAAAGAGTTCCGGATGCAAGTATGCTGCTAACTGGGACAATTAATCATATCAACCAGTGCTTCCGTAACATCATATTTAGGTTATTCTCTTCACATGTCTCTCGGCTACTTAGCAACCGATTAAAGTGACCAATCAATTCACGGAACAAAACAGAGGCTAGACTAAAATTGAGCCAATTCACGGCGCAGTTTTTACCTTCCTGAATTACTGAAAGCATATTCAATGCCAACTCGATTCTAGAGGATACCAGGATGACTTCAGTGTTGTTGTTGCTATTTCCCTTCTCGGGCATTCAGGAACATTGATTACGATCCCATGAATTTGAGAAACACGAAAATGAACCATATAAAACAAATGAACGATATTCAGAAACTTTGTTTACCGACTGATCCGGATCTGATCGCCATTTAGAATCGGGGTTCAGGGTTCGGCTAGCGGTCAGTTTTTGCACGGGAGTAGCACAAAAAGGACTGAGTACGAGGCGAGGATTCGCACATTGGATTGCATCGTACAAAGTGTCTTTGATCCAACGTGCATCCGTCGAAGATAGCTGGAAAATTGACAGATGCAAAAACCTAGAACTGTTCGACATTGTTATGAACATAAAATAGAATGTATCGGTTCCTAACTGTTTTGGGAATTGCAACTTGCATACGTACTACACCGGGAGGTGGATACATCGGACATGGGGTGGACCCATCAAAAAAAATCAGATGACACAGCTTTGGCAGGTATCAGAGGTGGAATTAATATTTTATGGGAGACAAATCACATTGAAATGAAAAGATAAACGCAAAGTACCACGAACAAACACGATCTTGATATAACACTGGAAATATGCGGAAAGTTAATTTAACCAAAAGTGCATCAGACAAGTAAAAAGACAGATTAAAGAGCTTAGAACGCCTCTATCAAATGACTTTCTATCGGTTTGGGTGTTTTTGTACACATAAACCTTGCATTACTGCAGTTTGGCCCTGATTGACACCTTGCAACACCCAAGAGTAGAGAAAGACGAATTGGAACCATAAATCAGAAGCATCAGGGAGCAAATTTTGTCGACCCCAACCCGGTAATATCACTTAACCTATTCAGGACGGTTCATTGTTTGGGGGCTTTTGTGCCCTTTCCCCTTCAAGAAATGATCATCTCAACCAATCTTCCAAACATTTTTGTCTCGAAGAACAGCGCTCGGTCAATGAGTCCATCTGTGGGCATACATAACAAATGTCTCAACCACTTCAATCTACACAATTTCAATGCCTGTTCAATCGATTGGGCCCTGTAACCCAACACCTAGGGTCTCACCTCCGAGTTATCCCGAGAATCCATCCACCGTTTTCGGACAATACTACGACGGTGACGGTATTCAAACACAAACAATTTTTGCATACTTTTATTTTTAGCGGCCGAATTCCGAAATTGCATAGCAGGACCGATCCTGCTGCTCTAGTGTAAAATGTACTCTCGATTGATGGACAGATGTTGAACCGATACCTTAAATTTCTCAAACAGCGAACGCCAGGTTTTTGTTTTAGTGAAAATGCTGCACCTGGTAAACAACAACAGGGTGAGCTGCAACTGAAAAATAGCAAACGGATCTATTTCATCCAACTCGGATGCAAGAATAAAATCCAGCTTTTGGCAATATAGTGGTCGAAAAGCACTTTATACTTCGAAGGTGCAAACACCATACCACAGGCAGCTACTCTGTAATTCAGATTGTCTAGATATAAATGGAACTGACTAGAGTGATAGCACGGTGGTCAACGTTTAACCTGAACAAACAATAAATAGCACCATCCTCACAAAGCAATAGCGTGAACCCCACTATCTCACACTTCACGGTTCCTTTACAAATTTCATAAATGCATAAAAAAGCATGACCACAAGATAAAATGAATTTAACTATTCCGTATATGCTTCTCGACTATAAAAAAATAAAAAAAATAATTACATACACAAACAAGTTAGTAGCATGAGGTTGAATGTTTTTATGGAATAATTCACCATGTGATATCATCGCTCAACTCACCATTAAGAAACCATGGAAGCACTGTACAGCTATTTCATCTTTGTTAGGAATCATTAGCAGTGCATATCTACCGTGCCCGAACTGGGACGCGAACCCGGAACGAACGATTTTGAGTCAAACGCCTCAGCCATTACGCCACTAATGACAAGGATGAAACAGCTGTACAGTGCTTCCATGGTTTCTTAATGATGGGTCGAGCGATGATATCACATGGTGAACTAGTTCATGAAAACAAACAAATATACTACACAAAAGCTGGAAAAAGGCATGGTGTCAACGTAGCGCGAAAAGGTAGATGGTGGGCAGGCATGCGAAAACGTGTCCAAGCCACCGAAGGCGATCAAAAGCGATTATCTCAATCAGAGGACCATTGTCTGCACTCAACACTCGAGGACACACCTTGTCATTGCTCATCCGATGTTCGCACCAGACACGAGCAATGTTTCGGAGACATCGGTGATCGAACACAAAAAGTCGCCGGACATCCTGAACGCGGATAGATCAAGTCCCACATCCGCAAGACAGAACACTAGCAACTGTGGCACCGTAAACAATCCCGTTGAGGGCACGTCCTTGTGGCTCACAGTTACCTCGTAATGTATCGTTTTGTCAGAGATACCTAAAGCTGGAGTACCTTCAATACTAATTTCTTCCATGGTTGGAGCACTCCAACATAAACTAGTGAAGTGGTAAGTAAAACCAAATGAACTCCTCGGACGAAAGTTTGCCACGCACACCTTCAAGGATTCATTCAAATTTGTGGAAAAAATTAGAAACTTGAATGTTTCTAACAAACACTGGGTATCGTTCGATGCCTGTCCTCTAATCACCGATGTACCACTTGAAGTGATACTAGATATCATTTGCTCCCACTCGGATAACATCAATTTTCCTGCGTATCTCCTCAAAAAGCTGTTGCTTTCGTGAATAAAAAATGTACCATTCCGTTTTATTGGAAACACCCACCGACAAGTCGACACTAATGGGAAGCCCACTTAGACTGGTTTTGATTGATATAAACATGTGATATACAGAAGCAAACACGCCGCATAGTTCTACACAGCACATACACTTCTACATTCGTTAGGTGGGCGATAAATTAGTATTGGTCAAAAGCGAAGCACGTGCACTAAATATCCCAGAATGTTCCAGTACGTGCCATTCTAATCTACAGTTCACAAATATGAAAGCTGCTTTCAACTTTTTGGACGTGGAATTCGTTAGGACAGATAATGGTTCACTGCTTACGGCCGCGTTTCACAAGAAAACGTAGAGTGGACAGCATATGAACTTCGAAAACCTTTCGCCAAATCCAACAATAGCGAGCTATAAAATCTCTTCACTACAGCAAGGCGAATCTGCTCTATCGAGAAATTTGACGATGACCTCCAACAGGGATCTATTCGTACAGGAAGCAAATGGTTATCCAAAGAAATTTGTCGCCAGGTATGGAGGTCAACGCGGAGCGAAATTCACAAAAGCTTATGCGCGCAAGCCAACAGAGTTGTTCAGCTCGTACGTTGGATACCCTAGCCATCGATGCTTGCTGTATCTAAAAATCTCGCATTCGAGACTCCAGCTCTATTATCCGACTGACATCCCTATCTAGTCTTTCCGTGAAATTTCATCTACGTCTTCTGGGAACCCTGAGGCTGCGGCTTCTAGTGTTACTGGCGTTGATGTGGCTCTCAGTGAGCGGCCTGAGGCTGCACTACTTGACTAGATCCCAGTCGACAACCGGCTATGCACAGTGGGACTTGGGAGTTCATGCAGAGTAAATAACCGTCGCTTTAATAGGTGCGAATTGTTTGTGGTCTTGGCGTACGCACCAACAGATTGCAACCCGGATGCAGTCAAGGATACTTTCTATCAAAAGCGGGTGACATCGTGATTTTGGCAGGGGACATGAATGCTGGAGTATGTTGGCTGTTCTCGAACGAGGTGCATCCAGGAGGCCCCTTTGATCTTGATTCCTACTGTTCTGAAAACGGGGAACAGCTGTTAGCTTTATGCTCCGACCATCAATTATTTCTCGCCAGTACGAGCTTCACACGTTCCAGTCATCGGCACGCCACCTGGTGTCCTCCTCTTTGAGTCATCGGTGGACCCGAATCGACCCCATCGTCATTAGTTGCACATGGCGGTTCTACTAGAACACTACTCTCGATTTCGACGACGCGTTAGTATGGACTAGGCTGTCCGTGTGCTTTGGTAGGTTCTCAAAACGCGTGGTGCAGTACCGATTAGATTGCGACAAGCTATCTGATCCGACCCGCCTATCAATTTTTCAATGGTAAGTCAATTTACGGTTAAGCCTGAATGAAGTTTCCACACTTGTTCGTGCATATATCAAAGGGGAATTGGATGATCGAGCCGTCACCGATCGGAATCAGTAGAACGTTTGCACGCCGATTAAACATGCTGTAAAATATCGATTCAGCTGATCAATTTCTCAACGTTGTGTGGAAGCTTCCATGTTCTCGGTTCTTTACACACTTTGTATAATCACAAAATTACGTTGCGAAGTAGCTAGAGAACAACCGCGAATTTGTAAAGTGTGATTCAACAAAACGCAATGCATAATCTGACACTGTAAAAGTAAGAGGCGAACCTACAGCTAAAATTAGGAAAAATTCAGCAAAATGTGTAAGTCAGCTAAGAGTGATACTTCCCGTGATCAAATCACAACAAAAGGAACGGCTCATAGAGAGGAAATGCTCCAATGCTATCATATCAGATCAGAAGACATAAATGATAAACACATGTATCAGACCGATTGAATTACTCGGGAGATCGAGGGATTCGTGAATGACTGTGGTGAAAACAGTAAAGAAAAAGAACAATTCATTTCTCAATTCCGGTAACCAGAAACGAACAAACAATAAGCAGTCGCCCCCAATGTAACCAGTACGACACTCACCTTGGTCTCGACAGCGAGATCCTGCGTCAGTAAGTCCAAGTTGTTCACAATTAATGGGGAAATCAACTTCCAGCTGAGTAACACATAACCACCTTCAAGAGCAGCACAAATCAGTTGTACCTGTCCGAAAATATACCGACAAGAACAAAGGAAAAAGAAACAACAATTCATATTCAGCGGACCAGTCCCCTGGGTGGTAGCGCGAAAGGCTAACAAACAGTCAAACTGGAGGTTCCTCTTTATTTTCTGCTCAGTTGATGTTCACCGCTGATGATTTCTGCCAAGTCAGTTGTATCAGCTAATACGAGTAGGGTAATCACAATTCATGATAAACAATCCCAAAAACCTGAAGCTACTGATGGTGATAGAACACAGAGTGGACAATTGCGGTGTGGTATATGCTATTTGGAATATGGCGATCAGATTCAATTTGTGCCCAAAAGAAAACACCAAAATTGAACTTCTTTCTCTCAGGGGAAAAATCCAGTGAGCAAGATAACTTTTGTTATTGGAGAAGTGACATTTCACAAGATAATCAACTTCGAAAGAATAGTGGCTGCGTGAACAACGTCCATTTAGCTTTCATCAACATGGGGCACCCATGGCTTTGGATTGAAATCAGGTTACCAATTAGGAGCCAACCAAACAATAGAACGTTTATATTGCTCTTCCTAATATGACCCAGAACCAAGGGTATTGGAGATGGAAAACTAGGTAGATGTTTGAACATTAATCTTGTTCATAATGCCAGAAAAAAACGAGAAAACCCCATCGGCAACGTAAAGGGTACCGTGCTTCGGGGAGAAGCCTGGATTCGAACAAATTACGTTGTTAAAACCATGTGTGTTGGATATAGATAAATAAAAACTCCGTCGAAATACACCGTCATGCGGGATAGGTCGAAGACTTTTGATGTTTGAACACCGTTGTCTTCGCAGTATTGCTGGAATATGGCAGAACAGTCTCTGGAACTCAGCTTGGAAGGAAGGTATTGGGTCCTAGAGTTCAGTATATAGAAAAGGCACCCAATGCGATTAGATTAAAGTGGTCGGCACATGGTTTAACCCTGTCAGCGGAACATATCTCCTTAAATATAATCCGAAAGAAACCAAACGATCACAAAATATGCACGGGAAAAAATAAGAAAGACAGTCTTGGTATTTTACTCCCTGTATGTCCCCCTTTTGCAGTTCTACTTACATGATGCGTTGGCACCATGGCTGTTTTAAAGCCGGTATATATATGAATATATATATATATATCGTCTATCGATTAACATCATCACATTTATAGATTGCTTTGTTAGCATTATTGTGCCTGTATGACTGCCATCATTTCACTGGTTGTCCGGGTAGCGCTTTGATTGGTCAACGTTGTTCGGTGCATAAAGTCCATAAAGTGTTCTACCCAACGCGCCAGCCGATCCTCCTGAGTAAATCAGTCGGATTCCTTAATCACTTCGCTCCCGTGGAACAGTAGCCCTAATCAGTCGGTATTGGTTGTGACTATTTCCGATAGTCGTAGACTTTTTCATTTCCCTACACTTTCCTATCCACCACTCCCCCTGGTCATTTCCCAAACTCCTGGTCAGTTGACGTCTCAGATGTCTACGCGCCTCATTGCATGTTGCACTCGAGGAAACAAAACTGCGAGCATCTAACAGTGCGACTGAAGTCGAGAATATCCATCGGTTCTGGGGTTTCTGTAGCAAGGAACCCTGCGTGGAAGTTGCCGCTAAGTGCAGAGCTTCTTTTTCTGCTTCTAGTGTTCGCTCGATGGGCAACAACCGCATTAAGAGTTCCCACTGGAAGTCTAATCGACGTCTAGAATCAACCGTGCCGTACAAGTGACTTTTGCAATCCTCGATTGATCTACATCACCGGTGACCGATGGCAATGGCATCGATCTGAGTCGAACGCTGTGAAAGCGAATGAGAGCACCAAGTAAGCCGATATCGCTTTTTATAACAAACATTGGTGCTTTCCAAAAAACAGCCTATGGTCAGAACAAACCTAGATGAGACGGTCTCCGTTGTCGGTCCGGTCGGTTGGGACAGAAAATTGGCCTCCGATGTGCCCCATTCGGTCTCTGCAAAGTACCCAAATTGGGCGTTAAAATCACCAGCAACGATCACAACGGCCGTTGAACGCACACTGTGGAGCAAACGAGACACCTCCCGGTAGAAAGCGTCTTTCGTCTCAGAAGAGCTGTAATCAGCGGGCGTATACACAGATAGGCTCTTCAGTCGATCGCCATTAACACGCACAGAGCCGTACAACCGAACTGCACATAAACGGCTGTTTACTGGGATCCAGTCTAACAGCACACGCTCCGTTCGCATGCTCAGAGTGAACCAGATCAACGGACACGCAGAGTGGAGCGAGAGAATAAGGTTCCGTTTGGGCTACGAAGAATAAATATAGGAGCGGAATCCATCGTGCGTTGCGGAGACATAGCATGCAACCACTTTATAAGTTTCAAGAGTTTTAGCTAGGGCAACTTGTTGCCCTATTTGAGTGAGTGTCCGGACGTGGAAGGAACCCAAGTGAAGTGAACAGTTAGGTTAGGCTCGCGAACTATTTCATCCTCTCCCCTTAATGCTGCCGTCAGATACATCTGTCGACCTGTAGTTCGTCATGACAACTGCCGTGGTCCCTACATAGAAAAAAGAAAATTAGAAAGGCTCCCTGTAGAAAGGATGCTGGAGGTGTTTGGGCAGTCATTCTATCAATGTGCACCTGGTCCGCTTAGCATGCTTCATGCGCTTCTGCAAATACGGATCATCCAGTGCTATCCTACAGAAAAGATTATAAAAGTGAAAGGAAGGATGAGATAACAGGCATTGAACAAATGTAGAGAAGTTTTAGAACTACTTTCCGTGTTGAAAGTCGTGAGTTCGATGTTACAGGCATCGCGAAATTATTTTCAAACTACTCTGAAATCAGTCGCTTCTATCAGAGCCACTTTTCTTCCCGGAATCGATGCATTTCAAGGAAAACGTTTTCTGCAACCGTTCACAACTGAAGCAGTCGGTTTTCGTTTCAATGATTCGAACGCTTCCATTCGTCGTAAATTTCCCGAAAACTCCAACCCAAGTCGACTAGTCAGACTATATGCATTTTGTCATCGACTGTTACGTCCACTTCCAAAAACCGAAACAGCTGCACAGTTGATTTGCCTAACAAAGGTTAGAACCCTTCTCCATTACTATTTTCCCACACACCACTTAACAATCGACCTCACTCTAAGCTGTCGTTGTCTTCTTTTTTATTGCAAATTCTTCGCATGAGTGCAGTGGAAGCAGTCTATCTCAGCCGCTAAGATCCATGACAAGGAAGGAAACGGGAGACTGGCAACAACGACCCTGAAAAAGAGGTGGTATAGGACCTATGAAGCTTTAATAGGTCAAATCTGACCCCGTTTCTTGGAGCTAGTGCAAACTACCCACAACTGATTAGTTGCCACGATGTAGTATACTTTTTCTTTTGGAAAAAGACAATACATTTCGAATTCCATTACCACAAAACCCTTCATATTAAACCGGGAGTTACAAGCAGTCAGCAGCGGGCATCATAACACTGACCCTGCACCCTTTGCAGTGTTCATGTCGTCTCATCGCCTTCGTTCAATTCAGCTGTGAGCACACCGTTGCATCGGTCGACGTTGTATTAGTCTGTTTTAGGCTGATCACTCTTCCGCTATGTCGACCATGTGAGCCCTCTGTTTGTCTAATGTCTGATAGTCCCTTCCCGCCATAAGTGGCGATATCCGTGTTGCTTTGGGTCACTTCTATGCACCGTACGACGAATATTCTCTCTGGCTCTGTCGGGCGATTTGAAGCTTTCGTAACCTGATTGTCCCGAAAGCGGGTCGTTTTGTTTGAATGACTCGAAACGTGCATTACAATGGGGTCGAAAGGAGATGAACGTTGCGTTGAAAGCCGAACGTCGATTCGCGTAACCTTTTTATGGCACGCTGCATCCATGATTGTAGTGCAAGGGGCGTGCCCCATATCCTATAGAAGCCACCACATGGGGGAACTAGCAATTATAATCTTGAAACATGGAATGGCATAGAACCACATGTCGAAGTAGGTTACTAGCTGAGAGTTGTTTTCAAACTTGCGTTAAAAGTGCACAATGCATGCATGTCGGAAAATGCGCATCAACTAACGCTATTGGCCTATACGTCTGTCTGGCTTGGCCACATGATTTGATCTGTAAATCACGTGGCACTGAATTGAACAACAGTAGATTGACAAACTGCAGTGGATAAGATCCCAACTCTATTTCTAAAAAAAGGTTTCCGCCGCAATCAGTAGATGAAGGAAATCATCAAGGCCCACGGCTGCCAAATCGATCATAGCGCGGTGGCAACAGCGATTCAGCCGGGAATAATTAGTCCAACATCGGATCAACTGAGAGGACAACAGCACAAATAAGGAACTGTGGGTTCTATGCTGCCACTGTACCAATTTAAAATGCACTGAGGAAAACAGCCGTCGATCCACAAGCAAAAAGACTCAAGGAGCTAATGCAACATCAACCAGCATGTACGACCGACCACGCGTTGCAAGCGGAAAACAGCTGAACAATCCCAGGTGAGAAGAGAATTAGAGAAAAGAACAGAGAAATGTAGAATCCGTTTGAACAGATATACTTAGAGTGGAAGGAACCGAAAAGCAACGTTAGTAGGTTCTTACCCGACATGCGTTATTCTGGAAACGTAGAATGTGTGTCGTCCGTTGTACTTCGTCTGTCGACTGATTTTGTCCGGGCATAGTTAGTTCTGTTTGTAGGGAGACACAGGGACTGCAAAACGTACACCGAAAGTGCTAGAGAAACAACAAGGGAACGAAGAAAAGGGGTAACAGAGATGCGTGAAAAATCAGATTTTCAGGCTTAAATCAGGATAGCAACTGAAAGAGAACAACGTATGTCAGCTAACAGGTAGAAAGAGCATTTGACATCAACACTTTCATCTAATCATTGGAAATGAACAACTGGTTACCCTCGGCGTTTAATATACATCAATTTAACCATATTTTAGGAGGGGGATCGCGACTACAGGCTGCGAAAATGGGAGCGAAGGAAGGCTGCAGAATTCCAACTTGGCCCATTCAAGTCCAGAAATTACAATCTGAGTTGCTCAGCCACAAGTGGCCGTTGCATTCATGCCAAATTATCCGTCAATACAGAAGATAATAAAAATGATCCGGATAGGTCGGGCAGGTTATGCATGGATTTTTGAATGAATAATATTTTCGATACAATTCGGCCATTCAAAAGACATATGACTCCTGACAATCATATTTGGATTTTGGATGCATCACTGAGCAGATAGCGCATTTGAAACTGGCCTCGACGTTGGCTTTATGGACCAGAAGACTCAATGAACTCCCGGGCATTTTATACCAAAGCATATATAAAGTGCATCCCCAATCCCGATGTACGTTCCGTTCTCTACACGAAGTATCCTTTATAGTTTGACGAAGAACATTACTCCCGGCTTCAAATATGAGCGTATTAGGCAAATAAGAAAGTACGGTTGAAAAAAAGGGATAGTGTTGCATAAAGACTTATGAGCGATTGTTCGCTTAAGAGCTCAGCACATCAGATCAGTGCTTTGACTTGCAGTGTAGTGTATGGAAACAATTATTCATACTGTTAAGAACAAAAAGCTAGACATTTATTTTCTGCTTCCCTTCAAATAGTACATCACATCCTGTCATGCCTTGGTGTTTTCGTGTCGTTCCTCTGTTTTGCCTCATCGTCGCTCAGTTCACCGACTGTGAAGCACTACCTTCGGTACAAACGTGCTGTGCCATTTAGAAACAAAAACAATCCCCGAATGGAAATGTGCGCAATAATGGACTGAGAGTTGGTTGTTGTTGGCGACGTGAATAAACAAAACCACCCTATTGTGTTAACCCTTTTCCCTATTTCAATTGGTTTTATTATTTTGCTCCAGACGTTTATTTCTATTGCGGATCCTTTTCTCAAATCCACCCAGGATTTGAATACTAGTCACCTGTGGAGTTTCTCGATCGGGGCCGACGACAGCTACCAACTACACGCGGTCTCCACTATTGAAATTTCAACACTAGGAGTCACTCTTTCCAGTGAACACATGTGGTCAACGGTCAGGAGAAAATTTCCCTTTTTGGCTTGAATCAGTATTTTCTTCTGAAAATGTAACCACCAAAGCAGAAATCCGTGAGTTATTATATTAGAAATTACCGCCTTACACACAGAAATCCCCCCCCCCGAATTCGCATAGTATCTATATTAAGCATGAGTCCATCCTTATTGTAATTACAAGAATCGCATAGAAGTGGAACGTAAATAATGTGTTATGAAATGTTTATTGCTTGTACATCCGTACCTCACATTTCCGTCGTCAGAGACAAACACACCTCCTGCTCTTCTCGCCTTGAGGGCCACAAGTAAGTCAGCAAGTGTTACTAGTATTTTGACCTAGCCCTAAGGATTTTGTGAATTTCTAAGTAGCGCAATCTCCTTTCAAGTACTTCCATAAATTCTCAAAAAAGCTCAAACCGAGGTTCTAAGCATCCATGTTGCCAACATATCCTTAACGATTCCAGCTTGATGAGGACGCAAGTTGTCCCCTTTGGAGACTAGCGCTCTAAGTTAGTGGTTTTTAGGAAAAAAATCTCATTCCGATGTTTCCTTTTGTCATGTGCGCATACATAATCTCCGTCGTGCTTCCACAACTAGATCTATATTCCCAAACTTCGTTGTCGTTTTCTATCGAATCAGATTGATTGAAAAGTGCGTCTGTACAGCCAGACTATTTCGTGTGTTGGTTACTACGATATTTTCTTCCCCCCTTCCATATTCACTCTCCATACAGCAACTTGTGACTCTAGAAGAAAGGTAGCGGTCAGTGGGGCTTGCTCTGCTGTTTAACACTGAACCATGATAGTGATTGCCTACCAGATGTTTCTGGACCCTTTACACCGATCACCTCTGCACTGCGAACGTCTTCATTCCTGAAGCCCTAAGCTGCCCTTCATCCGAAAATACACCGGCGAACTAAACTGTCTGCAATCCCACCTACGCAACATATTCTATCTTGACGCCAACGGCCAATCATGTGCCAATTTTTCAGCAGTGGAACAATATCGAGCCACTCAGTTGAGCTGCCCAAGTTGTGAAAGACTGATTCATTTGCGTGGGACTGAGAGCATGTCCCCGAAGTCACATGACTACGTTGGGGCATACGTAGGAGGATGCAGAAGACCCCAATGTTTTAGCGGAGAGGGCACTTTTGGTGCCACATAATTTAAGTCGTTTTAATGATTCTGGGAGAGTGAGATTGCGGTCCTGGAACGGAACATAGCGAAACGAAATCTCGAAGACAGAGCAAACGAGTCTTTGCATGTAAAATAACACGATGAAAAACGAGACTTGTTTGTTTCTTCAAGATTGTATTGTGTGTTCAAAGATCGAATTCGCACACTGTCAGAAAAGATAACAGCTAAGCCTAAATCTTAATTGGCATTTACATTGCACTACATCGAGTACCTTTGTATTAACCTACTTTAACGCCTTACACAAACTGCAAACATCCACACTGCTTAAGACGGTATTCGGATGGGAAGCAATGCAATCCTGTGTTGAAGACTTCTTATTTTTTTGAACAAAATTAGTTTGCATACCGATCAGATGCGCACGACCGGTTTCGTGGTTATTACTGCTCGTTAGGTATGAATACCCAATAATGTTTATACTGTACTTCAATGTTTCACTCGCCTAAGACGAACAACCATAGACAAACTATTGAGGAGGATTTGTGCATATTCGTGTCACAAGTACATCTCATTTTGATTCAGTTGGTTTTCTCGAACTCGCGGAAGGAAGGGAACTACGTTAAAAACAAGTTTGGCTCATCTCAGTACATTCTGGTAGCAGTAGCCCGAGGCATCTGAGAAGCAATATACTCGCGCTGGTAAACAGCCAAATATGATGCAAATTGTTATATGTGATTGACAAACGCCGTGAAAAAATAACGACCGGAAAAGAGTGTAGATAGCAGTTTTATGTTAGTCAACGCATAGAAACTTGTGATATGAAATCTATCAACACCAATCATGTCTCAAGATCAGCAACTTGAACTGTTCATTGAGACGAAACCATCCTTGATTGGCCGGAGTTCAACATAGCTGAGGTCGCGTAAAGAGCGCTCAACCTGATTCCGGTCATCATATACAGGTATAAGTACGAAATCTCTGGAGTATTTGGATGAGGAGACATATTTGCAAATATTATTTTCCGATCAATATCTGTATCGAACCACAGGCGCAAAGGATTCTGCCGTGTGAACAAAGACAGTGTTGAATAGAGCGGAATTTCCACTGAATCATCAAACGAGCGATATATGAGACAATTCCGTTTTTTTTTCTGCTCGCGATTGACAAACTACAAAAATATCCCACACCATGAAGTGGAAAAATCTAAAACGAACCAGTGTCCGTAAAGAGCTCAGAATATGTGCTAGGCAGATGCCATCAAATAAAAGGACTAACATTCTAACGGCTAGAAAATTCACTACAAGTAATAAGACAGAAGAGTCTATAATACGCGAAAAACCTATCAGAGAAAATCCTTCATTTAAATGATGGAATAACAAAACATCTGTCCTAGGGAATAAAAAGCCGAAGCTTCTTCGGCAAATCATAACGCACACAAGTGAGAAAAAGCTGAAGAACACCAAAAAGGAAGAAATAAAAGACTGGTAACGTGATGATCGAGAGTGTGATTAACAGCTTCTTCTATGGATCATCATCATCATCATCATCATCATCATCATCATCATCATCATCATCATCATCATCATCATCATCATCGTCGTCGTCGTCGTCGTTCAGCGTTAAACAGCAAGGCAAGCCTCACTAACCGCTGCCTTTCCCCAGAGTCACAAGTTTATATAAAAAGAGTGAATATCAAAGGCAAACAGGGAGTGGACCTACTCAGGCGGGAAAAGATAAAATACTGCTGCAGCCAACACACGGAACACAGTCTAACTGTACAAACGCACGTGTTTTCAATCATTCTGATTCGATAGAAAATGACAACACGATCGACACTGTTCACGGTTCACTGCCATATCCTTCAGTGTCTCCAGCCAGCAAGTCGACAAGTCTTTCGGACCCCAACCACGAAGGCGTGAGACACCTACTTTACCTAACTTCGCTGTACATTTTCTTACCCCACGTTGCCACGTCATCTGTTGGCCTCCACATGGCTTCTTCCATTCCTTAGGAGGAGCACAAAATAGGGCACGGTATGGTAGACGAGTGTTCGTCATACGCAAAACGTGGTCCAACCAGCGTAGTCTACTAAGTTTCATAAGCTGAAACAAGCTATTTTCAGAAGTGGCACCCAATACCAGATTCCTAACCTCAATATTACTCACCCGGTTACTCCATCCAATCCTAGCCATACTACATAAACATCGGTTGTCGGAAACCTCCAACCGACGAACATCGCCCACACGCTTCTATGGATCAGGAATTCATAGTTAAAATGAAGTCCAAAAGAATGAGAAGTAGACACAGCAGGTAAGAGAGGTAGTTGACGTACGAGTTCTTTAGTTGAACCACTGGCGGATGTTTCAATAGCTGACAAACGGGGAGGCATCGATTCAGGTAAAACGGATTGTAGTTCCAGCTGAAAATCGAACAGAAAGTGAACAGAACTCTTGTGAACAAGAAAATAATTACAAATATAAAATCATATGCATGATATACACTTGAAATGGACTTAATCAGCATCCGGACAGACTGATAAAACTGCGCCGATGTGCGCAACCGCATGCATAGGCACTGTCCATCTGAAAATTGATTTTTCAAACTTGTAAAGTACGTTTCAAAAGGTTGCGCAGGTTTGAAAGTGATCGCCTTAATTTCAGTGAATTCAAGAACATTTTCCGATCTAATAATCTACATGGTAACCTGTCAGGTGATACAGCATCTCATACTCGAGAGAAGCCGTCGAGCTTACGCCACTGTCGATGTTGGTCAATTTCGGGAAATTTATTCAGTAACGTCCAAGTATAGTCGGGAGTGGATGTTTTAGGCTTCAGGTTGGTCACACATTAAGAAAGCCTATAAACATACTCCTAAATGGCCGTATATCAAAAAATTCTTTTGAGGAAGTTCCACGCATAGCTTTTCTGCACCAATGTTTCGGCCACAGTGCGATAACGAAGAGGAAGACCAACTGCAATCCAAAAGTTCGACTGATATTCGGTCCACGGGAGATGGATAAATCGGGCTTACAAACCAAACAGGAGAAGTCAACGAAGTGCCTACACTATACCATCAACGTCGGTGCTAACAGTGTAGCAAAAATAAGAGATTTCTAGCCTTATGCGAAGGGCAAATAAAGAGGGCATTCAGTCAACCGCCTGCAACGAGCGACAAGACTATGATTTCGTTCATTGCTTTGCAGGCAAGAACCTTTGGTGAAACGTACCAGCAAAAGGTCATTTAAGCCAAACTACCATTTCGAATTCGACATCCACAGCATCACAGTAATATGCAAACGATAAAACAGTAAACCAAGACTCAGTAACCAAAACATTAAAAGGATTAGATGTTCCTACAAAAAATTCAATAAGCAAGCAGAACAGGGAGCGGACCTACACAGGTGGGAAAAGATAAGAATGCTGCAGTAGCCAACATACGAAATTCAGTCTAACTGTACAAACGTACTCTTTCAATCATCCTGATTCTATAGAAAATGATAATACGGTTGCCACTGTTCACGGTTCACTGCCATATCCTCCAGTGTCTCTAGCCAGCTAACTAACGGGTCTTCCGGACCAAAAACATGAAGACCTGATATACATACTTTACCTAAGTTCTCTGTACATTTTATCATTCCACTTTGCAACCTAATCTGCTGACCGCCACATGGCCTCTTCCACGCTGTCGGATGAACGCAAACTAAGGTACGGTATGGCAGACAAGTGTTCGCCATACGCAACACGTGGCCTAATCAAGCGGCACCTAATACCAAATTCCTAATCTGCACATTACTCACCCGGTCACTCCATCCAATCCTAGCCGGTACTATGTAGACATCGGTGATCGAGAAACTTCAAGCGACAAACCTCTCCGACACACATACACCATGTCTCGCAACCGTACAACAGAAATGAGTGCATCGCGGAATAGCACAATAGATTTTATAACGTTAGTGAAATATCAGGCCGACGCCACAAGTGCTTTAGTCCAGCGTAAGCCGCTTGAGCCTTCGATACACGCGTCTACTGCCATGCTACCATCGTTCACCACAAAGCTACCAAGATGAGTGAAACGGTCCACAATAGTTAGTTCCTCTCCATCCAGTATCAAGTTCGGTACTACTGCCGTCCAGTCCTGTAACGGCAATTCACGATTCGAAGGTGCAAAACACATGCCGAACCGAGCTACAGACATCGAGAATCTATCTGGTGCACGTTGTGCATGGTCCGCGAATTCCAACACACACACACAAACACAC
>LUCM01006041.1:291790-306517 GCA_008360955.1 Fasciolopsis buskii
CAGGGTGGTTATCCAAAAGACCAGTCAACCCGATGGAGGGAACTGGGCATTCGTAAAGAGCGTCGTCTTTTTTTATATCAGACAAAGCCTTTACCTAAAATAGTGTGACGGTTTTGCGTGTTTCATGGGGTGAAGAGTTCTCTGGAATGATCCCTCTTAAGCCGAAAAGTCGACATTTACGTGCGAAACAAAATCCGTTTCTCATGCAGTCGACTGAAATGTAGTTGGCTTAAATCATCCAACCTTCACTGTCTCGGAAAGACCACTAAGCTTGTAGATGCTGACGTATACACTTAGCGTCCAAAAACACAATGGACAGATGTTCAGGTGGATTATTTGAGGATCTTTTTCTGGGGGGAGACAATCCCTATCGATGAGAATTTGCCTTGTCATGTTTCACTCCCGTTATTTGCATAAGTCAAATAATCACAATGGAATAGTAGCCATGTCATTTTACACAACAGCAGTAACGTTCATTCAACTACACGTCTTCAGCAACATGGCCGTTGGGGGCTAATGACGGTGTTTGAGCACCGTTTGTCTTTCAAATAGTTGGTCATCGTCACCACCCTTCAGCGTTCAAAACAACAAGGCAGCCTCCCAGGCCGCTACATTTCCCCAGGATTACGCTTCTACAAAAAAGTGAACATCCAAGGGGAATAAGGGAGTGGACCTACACAGGTGGGAAAATATAAGAATGCTGCAGTAGCCAACAATACGAAATTCCAATGTCTAACTGTACAAACGTACTCTTTCAATCATCCTGATTCTATAGAAAATGATAATACGGTTGCCACTGTTCACGGTTCACTGCCATATCCTCCAGTGTCTCTAGCCAGCTACTAACAGGGTCTTCCGGACCAAAAACATGAAGACCTGATATACATACTTTACCTAAGTTCTCTGTACATTTTATCATTCCACTTTGCAACCTAATCTGCTGACCGCCACATGGCCTCTTCCACGCTGTCGGATGAACGCAAACTAAGGTACGGTATGGCAGACAAGTGTTCGCCATACGCAACACGTGGCCTAATCAAGCGGCACCTAATACCAAATTCCTAATCTGGCACATTACTCACACCGTCACTCCATCAATCCTAGCCCGGTACTATGTAGACATCGGTGATCGAGAAACTTCAAGCGACAAACCTCTCCGACACACATACACCATGTCTCGCAACCGTACAACAGAAATGAGTGCATCGCGGAATAGCACAATAGATTTTATAACGTTAGTGAAATATCAGGCCGACGCCACAAGTGCTTTAGTCCAGCGTAAGCCGCTTGAGCCTTCGATACACGCGTCTACTGCCATGCTACCATCGTTCACCACAAAGCTACCAAGATGAGTGAAACGGTCCACAATAGTTAGTTCCTCTCCATCCAGTATCAAGTTCGGCGCTGCTGTCGTCCAGTCCTGTAACGGCAATTCACGATTCGAAGGTGCAAAACACATGCCGAACCGAGCTACAGACATCGAGAATCTATCTGGTGCACGTTGTGCATGGTCCGCGAACTTGTTACTTCACCGTATACCCATACCCTCACGCGACTACAGTTATGTAAGTGCAATTCTCCCAACAGATTCACGAATTTCGCTGGCATACCACTCCGGTGCAGAATACTGAATAATGCTGTCTGACCCACTAAGTCGAACGCACCTTTCAAGCGCACAAAGACTTTTCAAATTGGATGGGAATCTCTGGTGAGATGACTCACTGCTTTGCCTCATGATAGTTTGGAAAGAGGAGCTCATTCCTTTACCGCTGGGCGTA
Organism: Fasciolopsis buskii; assembly: GCA_008360955.1. Taxonomy (NCBI): domain Eukaryota; kingdom Metazoa; phylum Platyhelminthes; class Trematoda; order Plagiorchiida; family Fasciolidae; genus Fasciolopsis; species Fasciolopsis buskii. The sequence goes on from LUCM01006041.1 coordinate 293,569, forward strand.
CACTGGAGGAGCCGAGATTGAGAGGCTGACGAGGCCTGAGAAAATGTGAGCTAGCAGACTGAAAACCACCGCCTACACTACTTGACAATGAACCCTTGCGAGCATCCGCTGTGTTGTCAATGGGGGCAATATAGGTAGGCATAGCGGACAAAGAGATGGAACTCTGAGCAGAAGCATACTCATCACTACCCACCCCGCTCGATGCAATGGGCAGCGCGGTCCTAATTATTCTGCGCTACGACCGATGCAGTATGGAATTATTTCTGGACGTGTAACTCTTGGGGGTTGATGGACGGGTACTGCTAGGGAGTCCAGCTGCTAAGCAGAAGAACGATTAGGATTCTCAACCAAAGCCTTTGGTTGTGACACGAACCAGACCGCAAGGCAGTGGGGTGTTGCTGAGCGTGAGTCCATCTACTCAGATCAATTATTCTTCTACTCATTTTTTCCGACTGAGCTGCCAGCTCAGATCAACCCTAACTGGTAAGAACAAGAGACTAATTCGAAAGGCTACGGATAACCATGCGCCTGATCAGAATTCCGGAGCTGGATTAACGTCCCACTGCCTTGGGTTGGGACTTTTGAGTCGGAATTTCAGATTTGGGCTACCAAAATCTCCTCCTATGACGTTGGCATCCACACAGTATCAATCGTGCAAAAGCTTGCAGTGCCATTTTTAAGCCGAAACTTAAAATATTTCATTCTCCCTTTTTTGGGACCGCGTATGGTGCTGCGTAGAATCCCGGCTGGATACATTATTGGGTGGTGAAGAACGTGTTGCTTAATCTCCAGTTTTCTCTTCACTTGTGTGCCTTCAATATTCTCACGCTCAGCCAGATAGCTCAACAAGCTGTCCTGATTGCAACTCTTGGAAACTTTAAAATCCATGTATTCTCTGCCTCCGAAACGCACACGCAATATCCCACTTCCATAACCGCTCTTTGCATCCCAGATACAACCTTACTCCCTCGGTTCACCATCATTTGATTAGGCAGAGCGACAACACAAACGCCGTTGGTTACATTTCGCTGCCACATCCTTCAGTGTTTCCAGGCTACTTGTTGAACGACCCTTCGGAACCTAACTATAAACACGACACAGCTACATCGTCTTAGTTGGCTATATACCTCGTCATTTCCCAATGTTGTCATTTGTTGACCCTCACATGGCTTCTTCCACTCCGTCAGAGAAATGGAAGCCGGAGAACAGTATGGTGGGCTTGTGCTGGTCATAAGCAACATGTGCCTTCATCGACGAAGGCAGGTAGGATGGATATACTGTGACAGGATATTTATTGGATCAGTATTCAATAAATGGTTTCTAACGTTAGTTTTCCTCACGCGGCCATTCCATCGTTCATGTTGTCATGGGGCTCAGGGCCAAACCACGAGGTCCCAGAGCAACCGTGTATGGATGAACATTTAGCGCAGATACAGTACACCAACAAGGATTTTTCACAAGCCACAGTCATGTTTTAGGAACCACCAGGAAGTCAGTATATAATCGTGGCCGCGATACGGGCCACGTCGAAAGAGAACCACGAAATGTTGCGTACAGTAGAAGACATCGGCACCAGTTGAAAACCCCTTCGCCAACGAATGGCCAGGACGGCATGATCACTGCTCCCAATTGGTGGTAAGTGAACAATCTCCCCAACATCCAGGATTTTTATGGAGCTAATAGGTTAAGAGTGAAGTTTTAAGCAGATGATGTGTTGATCGGAACACAGACTTGAAAAGTCACTGGTTTTTCAGAATAAAATGTAGCTCCCCAGAGAAAAGATCGGCAGGTATTGCTGAACCCGTCAACATGGGAATAGTCAAAGTCATTTAGAACATTAGTAGAATGAGCCCTCGGAATGTGATACACGACAGCGGCCCTCAATTATTCATCAGGAGTAAGCCTCGGGAGAAGCAACAAAGCCTCGTCAATGATATGCGGACCCAAACACGACTACACCAGTGAAGATGAGATGCCTGCCGTAACAAAGGCAGCGGCATCCCTTTATCTGACTTCTTTTTCGTCAGTTTGAAAATATGTAACCTACCGGACCACCTTCGAATGCAGGACGTTCTCATCCATCCCGTGGAGTCTAAGCTAGTAGCTTCATTGCTGATCACAAAATGTTCCATTTCATCTCTGTTGCTTAGCAGCCGACGAACGTTGGGTGAGATGACTTCAACCCAAGCCCTTCTTGCTGGCCACTATAGAGCCGGGAAAGATTCAAGAACGTGTTAAAACCCTTCGACCGAAATTAACTTGCTAGCTCGGCGACCTCCAGCAAAACTATTACCACGGAAGGTCATTTCCGACTGCTCCCTGGGTAAACGAGCTCCCTTTCTCACTCTCGTGCGCTCTCATAATCAGGTTTCATCTTCGGCACGCAAACTCCATACGCCGCGGGTAAATGCAGATGACTACCAACTTTAGCGAAATACCTTATTGGCAACATGGGTGTTTTGTTCTACCCTAAGTCGCTGGAGCCTTGGATACACGTGCTCTCACAGTACTATGCCTCTATTTCTAGTCCCAGTGTCCGAGATGGAAGTGGCGAGCAACAGCTACTAAGTCCTCTCTTTGGAGCACCCGTTTTGGTAAAACCAGGCATCATTCTACTAACAGCATCTTACACTGTGAATATGGTAACCACAAGGAATGCAGCGATGGCACCTTATCTGGTGCAAGACAACCACGTCCAGCGCATTCAAAATGCACACAGGAGGGTCTGGATAGTCCAGGTAACCACGGTCTGGGTGAGACACAACACATCTATTGAGGCGAGGTACCTCGTAACATCACACAGAAACCACAGTGGAGGATGCAGCAGGACAGTGAGCTTGGATGACGGTCTGTGTTCGACCTGAAGAAAACAGAAGCAAAAAAGCCATAGGTATCCAAAGCCCAGTAATTTTATCACCTGGAATCAACACTTACACAACGGAACTAAAATGGCGGTGTGCGAGACACGCCACAACGCAAAAACGGACTAGAACGCCGGTGTAACGCAGCGCGACCCTGACTATCAGGGCAGTTCAGTTCCAGCTCCAGTTCCAGTTAGATTACATGATTACACGGCGAGATGCCTGATCGTCCAGGTTCTTGCACCGAGAGTTTCTTGGGTCTGATGGTGCTTCGACAACAGAAGGATGGAAAGCCCTCTTCAGTTCCTACAATGGAGGAAACAATTACCGAGATGCTTTCCTCTCGATCGTCACCCCAACCCCACATTTCACACACTTTCCTCCCACAAAACAGCTAGCCATGCATTGTCTAGTCTCTCCTTAAATTCCCGCAACGCCCTAACCTCGACCACTTCCTCCGGTAACTTATTCCAGCCATTCACCCCTCGTGTGGCAAACGATTTGCTCCTCACTCCGGTGGTTACGTGTTCTCGCACAAAGGTTTTCCCGCTCCGTCTTAGTGTATCATTCCCCGTTATCTAAAGTAGAGCTCCTCGGTGACTCCGTATCTTGCTCAAACCCCCAATGATCCTGAAGGTCTGCATTAAGTCTTTTCTTGGGGTGTACAAGCTGATCGATATCAGACTCTGCTCTAATGCCATGTGCCTCGAATCCCTAAAACACCGTGTGAGAGCACGCTGGATCTGTTCCAGCATTTTCCTATTTCTTGTCATATGTTGTCCTCATGCCTGGACCCAGTATTCCAAGAGCAGTCGGACAAATGCCATGGACATTTGCAGGAGGACTTTGGGCTTCCTAGATCCAGCAGTCCTTTCAAGTTGGTTTTTCGCACCCTATGCATTCCCGGCCGCCTTCTGACATTGCAGACTAAGTTTGAAGTCTGCACTCACGATTATTCCGAGGTCTATGTAAAATAAGCAGAAAACATAAACATCTTTTGACTCTGACGAATAGAGAACTTAGGAGTCGTAAGCCTTCGCAGTTCAGATTTAGGGTACAGAAAGAACACGATAAAGCCTAATAAACTTTTCCTTTGATGCTTTGCATCGGGATACACCACATTCCGGTTCCGATCAAAAACCTGCCCGATTGAAACCACGTTCTGATTATCATGTCCCCAAACAGTCGGTTCTATATATTTGCGAAACTGTTGCGAAAGAAGTGCGAACTTACCAGCAGCTTAGATTGTGTTATGCAGACACCATCTCATGGCCACGTGTGTCACAGGCTATTTGCTGGAAACATGCGTCTGGTGCAAGACTTGACAGGGCAGCTATAATCTTAAATTTCTCCATCATTTCCCCTTTCTGCATGCTCCTGTACAACCAGAAGAGATAACAGCCGCAGAACCGTTGATCATAGGACTTTCTCCGATGCCACCCTTCCGCCCTGAGTGTTAATCGCTACATCTGTTCTAGGCAGGCGGCGTCCATTTTGAACAGGGAAGACCAAGCTTGCGTACAGTTTTCCAGGTGACGTCATGCCATGGTCTTGCATGAACGCCTCCGACTTGAGGCAGGACAGGGCTTATTTCAGTCTAAATTGGTCACCTCTGGAAATTTAGGCTGAGGAGACACATTGGCACCCTAGGTTATTCACGTTGATAGCGGCCTTCAAACTAAACAATCAGATATCATGTAATACTGTGAGGCTTCGGTGCTTTGGGATAACAGAAGACTCCTGGTCTCATTTAGCGGCAAGTCCAGCTTGTTAGCGCAAGCTTAGACAACCTTTATATTGCTTCTGAGGTCTTTTCTTCCGACCTTGGCATCGTCCTTAAAGAAAAATTTGTGCTACTTGGGGCGGAGGCTAGAACACTGTCTAAGTGCGGGAAATAGAATGATCCCAACACTGACCATTGTGGACCGCCGCTCGTGATTTCAGGCTCGGCTGAGCACCTGTCCCGGTGCTGACGTTAAATATCCTCTTGGTAAGAAATCCGTGCATCCAATGGCGCATATGTCCCGGATACAAATTATTCTGACTTGACTAGGAGTAAGAAATGATTCACTGGGTAAAACTTCTTGCTGAAGTCAAGGTAACAATTCAATCTCCATTGCCGTCATGCAATTTTCGAGTGACTTCATCCAAGAATTCCTTAAGTTTGCCAATATTTTTATCGTACGTTGGCTTAATGATCTTCCGGCTGCCACCTTGAACACTTTGTCAGTTGAAGTCCACACAGGAACTTTTTACCTCCGATCGGCTTTACTTGATTGCTCATGGGTTTTGCGTACTAAATGCAGTTATGCCGGTTCCGCACGGTTTTATACACTTACCAGCACTGATTCCGTCGCCCAATGAAATTGTCTACAGTTGTCCTTTATCGGAGTACTTTCGTTTTGCACTTCTCGCAAACCGATTTTGTGTGGGCTATGGAGATTACTTGATTACTCTTTATCTTTCGTCTACCTCAGCCCCACCTACAATGTCTGAGGCTAATGTCATCGCTGTAGATTGGAGCATGGCCTGCTGCACATCATTGGAGTTCCTTTCGCACCTCGAGGCAACCCTAGATTGACGCAAACGGAGAATGATTTGCACTGTTACGTGACCCATCTTGCCTAACCGGGATGGACGCTGGATTTCCCTGACGTCAGTTACCTGGCCTCTAATTTTGATGTCCATTAGTGACGCCTCGTGACCAGATTTCATCTGGTATACTCTCTATCATACTTATGCGGCGTTTTGGGGCAACTGTTAGAGAATGCCATGTTCCGCTCAAACAAAGGTCTACCTCTCCGGGGTCCAGGTTGTGTTTGGAAAATTAAACTCCAGCGAAGTTGTGACCTTTTTATCCTCCTTAAATACATTTGTCAGAGCATTGAAGAATAACGAATGCCCTGCTCAGGATCAGGAGCCCCTCACAAGCAAGCCACGAAGGCCCGGCCAGATGAAATTAGTAGTCTTCTCGAACTTGCTTGGGCGTATCTAGTGCATAATTTGGCCTTGAATTCAACACGATTGATCCCTTCTCGATCGAAAATGACCAGCCTGTCCCCATGACAATTGTCGACCTTGTCATGGGAATAAATCTGTGAGCTCTGTCACCTAATTACCTTCATGCGGTCTGTTAGTGTCAGCCACGTTTCGGTAGTGGCGAATATGGAGGGCCCACGCTCAGCTGCCACTTCTACCTACTGTGACTTGGATCTTGGGTGTTTACAAGAGGTCAGCGTAGCAGATCCCCAATTACTCGTTCTAAGCACTTGCGCAGAATTTACTTCAGACCTAGCGACCTGTAGTTTCTAGGCTCATCCAATGAAAGGGCCTTTTGTGTTGCAGCCGTCTTCCAGCCGAAATTTTTCTCAGACCAAGCACTCTTCATGAAGCTTCGTTACAAGTCTGTGTAATGCAGCGATTTTAGGGCCGAAAAATCCTGCGCAGATGTCACCCGACCCCGTCCATCTTTGCTTGTTTAATGCTCGCAAAGTCATCAGGACTTCACCATGGTTTGCATTCAACCTGTATAATTTAGTTACCTTCCCGGCCCACTATAATATCGCGAAAGCGTCAGGCTGCGCCTACTGGTAGCGCTGCTAAAGAAGGAGAGAAAAGTTTCTGCTCTCGCCTTACCTGTAATAGCTGAGGTACGATCATCATTCTCCGATGTTCCTGAAAAATCATTTGCAGTCTCTTTAGGCTGCAAATGTACACAGAAGCTCTAAAACTTTCTCTTTGCATCTCGAGCTAACTTTTTGTCATGCTCAAACTAAGCGTTCTTTCGCATTGCCCGAAATGTGTTCCTAAACTTGACATATGTGGCCTGAGCGCCATGGAAATTAAGCATGTTGTGACAAGCCCGTAACTTTTTTCTTGTTACTCGCTATTTTCGTTTACGCTTCCTAAGGAGCGGACGGCGCTTATTCGAGCGCAAATTTAACGAGAAATCACTCTCCTATTACAGCCAACCCTTTTTAAAGTGATTAGTCCAGACTCCCGAGGTTCCGCACATGGTTTTCGCTAATTTTCTCAGATCATTTTGTTGATTGTGGTATGGCACCCGACAAGAGTGGCAACGAGTACCGCATGTCTAGGAACCAGTTTTGCTTGCGCTACACTTTGGACACCTTTGCACGGAGGTCCATTCCATGTCTAAATGTCACTAGGTCTGGCGTCAACAGATGCCGCCGCCTGTAAACATAGTTGCACGTTTAAAGTCTCGAGTTGGGCCATGAATATGGAACTATGACAAGAACTCATACCCCATGGTTCTTATAGATGCTTTTTTTATCTACTATGATGGTCTCAGTCAAGTTAAAACTACTCGATAAAGAGAACCATGCTGGATTTCTCAACATTTTTTGTAACAGCCACATCAGCACATTAATCGCCGTTCTTTTGTCTGAGGCCAGTAATATATGAACTACACGTTCACGGGCATCCTACCAAGACCAACGAAGCAAAGGAAGACGTGCACATTTGTGGTAGCAGATGTAAATGGAACAACACATTGCGCGTAATGCAAGCGCAAGCTTACTGGAAGCCCTTTTTCTTGTCGGTCATCGGCTGCGTGCTGCCAAAACGGATAAAAACCATCGGGATAACAGCAGCTTCTTCCTTTTTCAGTCACTTCTTGGTAACCGCTACAACTACCTCGTCTTCAATCCGCCCCAATTACTTCCCATTCCAGCATCAGCACATCAAAATTTGGTGACTTTTACCTGTGGCCTAGTGCCCATTAGGCTTGCACTACCTGCTGTGCCCTCGGACACAACTCCGGAAGGACGTATCCGTTTTTTTGGCTCCACATTTACCTCATTTTCGGGTACTTTAGGTCAGTCCAAAAGGCCAATCACTTTCAGCAACGCACTGGCGGTGTGCAACCGCATGTCTTTCCCATCTCCTTATCCCGGACGCGTCTCAAAAAATGGTACCAGCTTCTATTTTTGGAAGCTGGACCTGCTGGCGTTAACGCAATCATGGTTTGCGGCCCTCCGTTCTGGCGTTTGAACATCTCGGGGTGGGTGCATCAGTGGATTCTTTGCTTTCATTTGCCGGGCTGCCACCTTGCTTATGCATGATGAACGAATAATTTAACAAGCCATGGGCGACACATGGACTGTTTGTTTCAAAGAAGTTGGGCTTCACAAAATTTTGATGGTATGATCAGCTGATGCTAAATCTTAATAAACTTGCGATTAGATACGAGTATTGAACTATCTGGATTGGTAAAATTGCAACAGTGTTCAAACACTGGCCATATTAGTACGAAACGTTTGTCGTAAGATTTCGTCATTATGTCGCAGCAACGGTCACACGGTTTACTAAGTAATAACCATTACAACAATCAAGAAGTTAAAGAACCTCCGAGGGCTGGCGTAGTAGGAGATTACCTCTGCGATTAGGCCGTTCCCAAACCACTCAGCACTGTTGTTTCGAATAACCACACTCCAATCGAGCTGATTGGTCCGGCTGCGGCTGAAAGATGAACAATCCCACAGATGCTTTGCCGAGACGTCTTCATTCCACTGTTTAATCAATTGATCTAATTCAAAAGGCCAAGGGGCAAAACGTATTTATATCCTCAACGACACTATCATAAAGACCGACTCTAACTCCTATATAATGCTAACAATTCTATGCACTGACGATCAGTTTTTGCGATAAACTACGAAGCGGTCTGACAAAAATATACGACAGCAGTAAGTACAATAATCTATATAAGTGCCGAAAATAATTCGTTAAAATAACAAGTTTCCCACAAGATCAGGAAGGGTCATGCAGCACACGGCAAGATCAAATTTGCAAAAAGAAAACGTGCGCAAAAAAGAGACCGAGCATACAACGCAATGACCTTTCGCTCAGATCATAAGCAAGGCAACATGTATTGTGAGCACGAGTTTCGAGAGTTTAACCTCACAGCGTAATCCAGAACAAGATTTGTCTCGACTAAAAGTCCCAGCTCGAGTATGCAATGAAGCATCTACGAGGTGCGTATCCGACAGACTAACGGGTGAAGCCAGTGATAAGAAAGATTAAACCCCCCGGAACTTTACAGTAACGGATCACGTTAAACGAATTCGGCGAAAACTCTCTCATGCTTGCACTCTTTTCCCACCACTTAAATCTCAAAACTCAGCTGGATAAACATGGCCTAGTGGCCGCTGGCAATTTCATCTGAAGTATACTGCCTTTGACGATCAAATGGAGTGGATAGCTCATGTAGCGCTTTTTAAAATCTCTGATGGTATTCTCATGACTGGCCTTAAAGTTCAACGCTTGGCCGCTGGGGACGGCCAAAATGCTAAGTCTAATGATGAAGGTGCGGAAGCGGACCCGAAGGCATAGCTGTTCCCTCATGCCGTAGTTGCAGTCAGAAATTCAGCAAGTAATCAAACGCAGAAAAACAAAGCATAATGTCTGCCCACAAGCACTTACCTAGACACAAAAATAGCCATAGAAAAACACCTCTCCCGATGAATTTATTGGCTATGCTTCACACGACACCAATCACGTCTCGCGTTTGTTTACAGATGCGCCACCAGCACGGCCCCTACACCAGATCAATTCTCCCCCAAAACAGTCGCCCGCATGTTCGTCACGCTTTAAACCAGAGATCATACAAAGCACACCCGGAACGCGGGTTTCACATCAGTTTTCGGAAGACAAACCCGCGGCAACATCACCCATAAGCCGATTGCCGAATCTACTCTCCATTCTCTAGTTTAGTTACCGTTCACGGGTTCCGCCCCGCGGGTGTAGGCCTAGACATATTGGGCTTGCCCCTCATATTTAAGCCTCTGTCCAAACGTCCCCACGTGTCCACCTCGCACCAGCTCATTGCCAGATTGCTGCTAAGCCAGTTCTCAGTTTCACCATTCACACGGCACCAATAGCATCTCAAATTGAGGACCCCAAATGATTTACCTGATCACTGCACCAAGGAAAGACGACTTTCTGACTAAATATGTTCACCATCCTCAGTGCGAAAGTCCAAATGCGACCATGTAACTTATACTTCCACTCCAAGCATTATCGTTGAGCTGTCAACAATAGTCACTTTTATGTCTGTCACCCTATTAGATCAACATTAGCATCAGTCTCAGCCACCTTCAGCAGGTATGGATTAATTCGGTCAGACCCCAATCTCTTCATTTCGGCGTCACAAAAGAGCCGCGCAGCATTAAGAACCATCTCTCGCCACCCGTTCCAAAAGAAGGTTCCCTATATAATTCATAACTTTTCACCTCAAATACTATCCAGAACTGAAAACTGAGTTTGCCAATATGGTCCTGTCATGATTCCCAACAGTTACGTGTGGCGAATGTCGTTCCACTATGCCACTCAAGGAAAAATACCCTCATTTTTCGGAAATTACTCTTGTACTGAGCCGATCTCCAGCCATATAACACAACGCTTTAAGAGCGACGTGCCACAGCCCACTGTCATCAGCCTTCCCATGCTAAATCTCGAGACTTCCAATCACCTAGAAGTTAGGCCTTCCATTTATCCTTACCGCCTGACACAATCTGTTCCAAGACGCCTTTCAGTCTCAGTTATTTTTACCCGGTTTTTCCTTCAACCATGTCATACCCTTCACCACCGGTACACGTCCTCTTCACTGCCCAACAAACGCACGATGCTCACCGGCTATACCACGAAAGGTTGAAACCTATACTATCTTATGAATCAGACGTAACAGGACATGGAAACCCGAAGGCCTTATCACCAACGACAATTATTCCTTGCTTGTTTTACTGACTTTTTACCTCAAGTGAAATCTTACACCTCCGATGACATTTAATCCTGTTAAAAGCACTCACCTGCTAATAACAATAAGCCATTTTCAATATTATTGAACACACTCTCGATAATACACAAAGGGCACGAACTGCGCCCCTTGGTATACACACGTAGGTGTGGTTTCATTCTTATCACTGAGACAAAGCTGAACGACAGCAGCCCCGACAGAGACATTGCTATAATTGGTTACAATGCCTTTAGGAAAGACAGGATGAATAAGCGCTGGGACGCTGTCTCATATACACTAGAGACACCGTTTCAGCCTCACGTACAGCCACCCTACCTTTATTAACCTGGAAGATTCCGTCTGGCTTACTGTGGCTATTGGGCGTCAGGACTTACTGATCAGTTGCATCTACCGTAGTAGGCATCTGTAAGGATTCTTACAACTAATTGGTGCATTTAACGTGGCCGCCGATCTCCCAGATTCTAGGCTGGCAGCGGGCGACTTCAACGCTCCTGGGATTTGTTGGTCTTCTTTCTCATCCCCAAAATACTTTTTTGCGTTTGCTTCCAGCGTATGACTGGGTGGGTGGACACAGTATATTTAATTACTTGCAAGGGCCAGCAGTATTCATGGTCGTATCTTCATAAATGACTTAACCCAGACGCACACTTCCATGCACAACACATTACTCGGATATGCCATTCTCAAATTATTTGCAAATTCTCGCTTTCGTCGTCCGTTGTTTCCTACACAGCCCCCATTAAACCATATGACGGAGCCTCATGGAGCCCTATTCCCTTCATAATTCGTATCCGAATTTGGGGCAGCATCTTTCTATCTCTGGATCCCCAACTGCCTGTCAACCAATTTTACGAAACTCTAGGCCCAGATCTAATCACTCCAACCCAGTATGGTACAACCCCCATGAGGTTCAACACCCTGGACCGCCTTAAAAAAGTAGTCTTTAATCCAACCAGGATTGAAACGAACAAAAACTTGCCCTGATATTGCAAATAAACCTTCTGTCAAAGGAGACTGAGGCACTTCTCGAGTATCTTCAAAGGAAAAGGAACTTCAGGCGTTACACATTATAAGCAAGGCTTCAGCAGTGGAAAAACTGCTGCGAACCAACAACTTACCTAGCGCATACACCACATCTGTAATAATCAAGAGGTACCATGCAAGAATGACCGTCTACTGATATCAGGATTGTCCATCGAGTGTTGCGCCTCTACGGCAACCGCTGACAACAAAATCACACCGGACTTTCCCCCAGTCTCATCGACAGCCCCTTCATGATTGTCAACCCACCTAAATGGTAATAAAGCACTGTTGACAAAAATGAGACCGTCTTTCCATGTTGGGCCGGACAACTTTCCCCCAGCCCCCTTCCAATTTGTGGATGCAGATATGGCTGTTTACTTTCTCCTTAAATGGCGGCACGTTTCTCTACCAATTGATAGATTCTGTCATTTTCCTAGTTCACAAAAAGGCTCAAAGCCTAACCCATTTAATTACAAACCCGTCGATCCCACTCCAGTTTTCTCACATTTTATTGAAAGGATAATGAAAGGTGTCATTTGCTGGACCAATAATTAGTCAACGCCGGCCAACATGGTTTCCTTCAAAGTTATCCAAGGTCAGCCTGCACGACTGATTTCATAAGCATATGACGGAGGCCGTCAACGCCAAAAGTAGATGATTGTGATTTTCTTAGATATGACAAAGGCTTATGATCGTGTCTCATCGTAAGCCTTTCATGAAAGCAAAGAGCTTCGGTATGATGATCCCACTGCTGGCTTGGTTCTCCTCTAATGTTACTCTCAAATGCGGATAAATGAAAACAAAAACTCTATCCAGGTCTCGCCCGATTACTAGTATGGTTGGTCAAGGAAGCCGAAGAGACCCAATGCCGTTTCGGCAGCACGTCAGTGACATTTTGGACGCCATTAGTCATGGTATTCCTTTTCTGTTTGACGACGATACAAAAACTATACATGTAGCTTTGAATTAAAGCCCCCTGCTTGGAAAACCACATCGCCTGTTGTGATCTTGTGAGCGAAACCACATTGCATTGTACGTTTGGTTTCCGTTTTCCATGTCTTCATTGTGCCTTCCTGGCCTAATTTTGATGTTATCTTGCGCATGACTCTCGTACGTCGAGAGATATACAAAAACAAACAAGCCTCCCAAATCACTAGAGGTCGCTTCCACCCCCTGTCTCTTCGATTCACATTGTCCGTATCTCCTGTGCATCATCCATGTAAAAAATTGATCTTGACATGCACATGCATCGCGCAAATCGAGAAATATACATTATATATATTATATTATT
>LUCM01006044.1:0-11107 GCA_008360955.1 Fasciolopsis buskii
TGTGGTCTGCAGGTTGGACAACAGACCGCTGCTTCAGATCTCTGCCGTCCACAAGTGTTCACTTGATACGGTCTCAAGTGCGCCCAACTCTTCACCAACTAGTCAATAGATTCTTCTTCTCCGACTCCATCTTTGCCAAAAGTCCTTGTAGAAATTTACGAAAATTAAATTGTTCAAAGCACACCTCATGCACCCAATGAGTAAATGTGTTCATACAGTTCCAAGCTAATGCCACCCTCACTACCTCCCTCAACCAGTTGTGCTCCATGTTTGGCTTTTTATCAAGCATTTTTTCTTTCAAATTACTGCTGACGTGTCTGTTCGTCCTGCATGAAACAGCCTCTAAATTTCCTATCCACTGTTTCCTTGCAATTTTTTATCTCCTGTTGCGTTGTCTATTCTTTCAAAGATAATTTTTATATTCTCCATCATCCAGTAATCTTGCTACTTGCGGCGTCATCAGTTCACCGGCGTGCATATGGGGCCCACGAGTTGCGCAACAAAGTGAGCAAATAGGTAGTTTCGAGATGTCCGCATCGCAGTTAAATCGCCCGCGTGACTCATCGTAAACATTCGCCCATTGTTTATCCAAAGTCGACTCAAAAGTATTAGCAGTTGTTATTTATGTCTCTTACCCCTGCAGTTCATCGCTTTTGCATTTTTTCACTGTCGTCCTAAGAAATGACCATGCACGCAGTATATATCGTGGCACCTTCAATGAATTGGGATATAATAGTTATCAAACAATAATAGTAGGGCATATTTCGGCACTTTTGATAAATCATGCTCAAGGCAAGAGCAAATTTGTACAAGAATAACGCGCAGGAAATGCGAGTTAAAAAAATCAATGGAGATTAGGGGATTAGTGCAAACTTGAGTTATTGGAGAAGGACAATTTTAAGGGAAGTGAGTTGCTGTAAAGCAGTGGGGAAAGTACAGGCGTGCTTGCCAGAAGCGTAAACAAGAAAACTAATTTTTCAAAGCCACGCAGAGTTCCTTGAGACTGTTTGCGAGCAGCGGACTACGGGTAAATGTGCGGATTGCTGGCGCAAAACATGGCCGGAGCTCAACGGTTGACGTCAAGATATGGCCGCAGTCCCCAAACGTCTAAAACGTTACATAATGGACAAAAACGTTGAGCTTGGGAGAGAATAAACAATCTCAATACGGGAGTTAGATCGAAGCGCTGAACACTAGGCGGAACGTCACGCAAAGCCGATAGGACACGTGTTTGATAACAACAAACGGATGAATAAATGCTGGAGTTGGAGGAAAACCGTGAGCATTTTCCCACGGTCCACTCATTGCAAAGAAAAGCCGTTTTTTGCCGAGAAATGCACCATCCATTTGTACCGCCAAACGCTGAGAATAATTAGGTCTTGGGTTAATTTAGCGACGATTAAACCTATGGCCTAAGGCTTGAAGGAACAAGCGTTCTCAACATCGTCGGAGAACAGGAATGAAATAGCTGATTGTGGCTTTGCAGACATCGGTAACGTGCAATAAACACCTGACCTATTTTATTGCGTTCATTGTGCCGATATTTCCTTATTTGTATTGGGAAGTAAAAACGTTCATTTGTACCAGTAGATTTCAAGGTGAAGGATACTACTTGAATCGAGGGCACAGAGCTGGTTATCTCTTGGAACTTGACCTCTCTGACCATGTCAATAACAATAAGGATACGCGTTTTTCTTGAATTACGGTTGGCATGCTGTAGGCAGAAACGGAAGTCTGAGGAGTAGGGGTTAGGTATGACTTGCGGGAAAGTTATTAACGATCACGAACGCAGCAGGGCGATTAGAATTGTACAAGCGGTTCGAATTAACTAGTTGCGGGGGGCAGAACGGGCTCATGCTAGGCTCTGCCAGAGGAAGAACTGGTTGCCCTGAAGGTGGAGCACGTTAATGCAACATTTGTTTCAATGCACCGGTATGCAATAATGTTACAAACATTAAAATGTCCTTCCCGGCAGTACGGCGTGGACGAATTGTCCGCCCACGTCGAACGGCTTTGTGTTCCAGGCGATTAAATAGTGGGACACTATTTTTGCGCACGGGAAAGTGGTATGTCCCAAACTGTCCACCGCGAGATAATTGGTCAAGTTCGCTGCTTAATGCCTACTGGTTACCAGCTGACAAAAATGTGAAAACGTGATGAATATAAGGGAGCGGTTCTAGGTGGTAAGTATGGATTCCATTTAGTTCAGAAAAGTAAAACTGTTGATTCAGCATGCCAAAGCCGTACAATGTACCGTCTGTCATAGTGACACTGACCTTTTTGTATATTTTATTTTCCCCCGATAATCGAAAAAATATATGTGTATCTGTTCTCCCTATGATTGAATTATATATATTTCATTTTATCCCCAAACGTAACTGTATACTTGTATTCGTTTGCTCCATAATCGAACTATATATATATTTGCAACACAATGGAATTATATATATATATATTTCAGTTTGCTCCGGAATCGAGCTAGATGTGCTTGTTCGCTTCGAAATCAGATTATGCATATATATTTGTTTGCTACTTAATGTTGTTATATGTATGCACATATATGTATATACATATTCATATATATGTATACATGTGCATATATGTACATGCGTATGTATGTATTCCTGTTTGCCTCATAAACGAAGTTTATATCAGTTTGCCCCATGTCGCTTGGCCTTGGATGAACTCTCTTTGGTAAAGGAACTGTCCCTGTGCCGTACTAAGGATCCCAACAGATCTGGGATGGATTTGGTTTGGATCTCATGCTGAAAATTGACGCATGACTATCATGTTTTCGTGGAAGAGCAAAAATTGCATGAAACCAAAACATGATTAGGAACAACTTGTTGATAAGTGAATTGCGTTTTGCTCAAAGACAGATAACAAGAGCGTGCCAGAGCAACGAGCAAGTGGCGACTGCGGTGGTGGTCAACGTGCGGTTAGGGAAGCTATCCGAAGGAACAATTCCATGTTCTGCTTTGACGCCCTCGAACTATGTTTAATGGATCAGAGATCTATGCGATGGTTCTTGAGCTTTTCCTACTTTTATTACCTTTCTCAGGTGGTCAGTTTCGAAGGAACCCCATTCCAATCCCAGCCAGTTAATAGCGGTGTAATACTTGCGATTGCCTCCGTCTCTTACAATTCCTGCTGTACATAAACGACATTTTTCGGGTACACCTTTCATATTCGCTGACGGTATTCAGCTAACCTGTTTTTTCCATAGCCAGTATCATGAAGGATTCACACTCACTGGTCGAGTGGTGTGGACAATGTAGGTTGAACTCCTCTGCCACTAAGTGGGCCTTTCTTGCCTGTAAGTGTCACGTTTCCCCGGGTAGTCTCTTTAGTAGCATTCTTCCAATGCTGACCACACGGTGGGTAAATAACCCCGGCTTGCAGTACTTCTGCTGCTTTGACTTCCTTCAGCGGGCGATTTGCCAAATCGCAAACACAAACATTCCTAACAGCCCCATGGTTAACACGCTCGGCACTCTAAAATGTAAGTTGATGCTATACAAATCACATGGCAGATGGCAAGTGGAGTGCTTCCCGACGGTGTCCTCTGACCTGCTCAGAGTTGATCGTGTTGCAATGGAAAATGAGCAACGTGTATTCACAAAGAAACTTCTTGGTCCAGCTTCAAACCTTTTTCACTTAGAACGATGCGAACTGCTACATATTGATCCCTTTCGGTTACGTTGTGCCAGGTTGTACTTCATATTTTAGCCCACCTCAATGTGATGTACAATCGAAGGTTAATAAAACTATTTTGCGCAAGGTTTCAAAGTGGCGGGCGCAGCGCAGTAAGAGCGATGCTTATCTTTGGCAAACGTGAGGAAAGCAACATAAGAGTACAAGCTGAATGTTATCCGTGAGGCCCTTTCTAATAAGACCGCCGTACCTGCAGCCCTGTAATCAACCGTGGTTTGCTTTATTTGACCCAGATTTTGAGCATTACACGATAACCGGCGATGTCCATTGCTTTAGACGGGTCGTTGGCCGTCTTTCCCATATAATTCCCCTAGGGTTGGGGACGTCACAAAATCTTGGCGCGGTCACGAAGTTTTGAATTAGACTGTTATAATTCGGACTACCCCTATGGAATATCAGTGCATCCGATAGTTGCTTGAAGGGAGCAAGTGCAAAAACAAGAAGCGCTTAGAGCTACTGTGGGAAGTGTGGCATCTCAGGGCACACGGGCTACAGATGGTACTGGGATCCACACGTGCGGACATCGGTACCTGAACCTCGATCTGTCTCAATGGTACTTAACATTGGGTATTTACCATCGCGAAACTTCTCCCCCCTACTATTGGCATAGATCACGTCGAGCATTTCAATTTATTGTTCAACGCTTGGCACACAAAAACAGTAGACCGTCTTACGTCGCTGACCGTGACCAGCTCGTACGCCGTCATCAACCAAGTTACGCCCCAGTACGCTGAACTGCGAGCCCAACAGCCATCCAACGGGCTACTTTGCAAGTACCCGGGCATACTGTGACACGCCGGCCCGCGTTCCGCCGTCTTTACTAAGGTAACTCACCATACAGAGACCACAGGACCCCTACCATTCAGTCGGTCTCCTCGCCGAGCCCCTGACTAATTTCGCCTGGACAAGGCGGAATTCGACCACATGTTGGAACTAGGCGTAATCCAACCGTCCAGTAGTCCTTGTGCCTCCCTGCTTCAAATGCTCTCTAAGCCCAATGGCGACTGGCGACCATGTGGGGACCACAAGACACTCAACAGTGTCATCGTTCCCGATAGGTACCCGATTCCCCGCATACAGCTCCTCGCTTCGTCGAGGTCAAGTTGCAAGGCCTTCAGCCGCATACATTTGATTCAGGCATACAGTCAAATCCCCGTAGACTAGGAAGACATACCAAAAACGGTGTTGACCACACCTTTTGGACTGTTCTAGTTCTTGAGGACGCCCTTCGGGCTCAGCAGTGCGACTCAAACCTTCGAAAATTTTATGCACGAGGTCACACGCGGTTTAGGGAATATGAGAGTGTACCCAGACAATATCCTAGTGGCTAGCCACTTTGAAGAGCAATACTGCGCTCAACTGCGGGCTCTCTACGACCGCCTCAACGAACATGGCGTAAGGACCAACGCTTCAAGTGTGATCTTGGAAATCCAGAGTCACATTCCTAGGACATACCGTCCATTTCTGAGGTATAGCTTCATTGCCAGATATGGTCATTGCTATTGGGGATCACCAATAGCCTCGTCCTTATGAACAACCACGGCGGTTTTTTGGTTGATCAATCCCTATCGGTGTTTCATCTCTAATTATGCAAAAGTCATTGCTTCTGCCACAGACCTATTAAGAGGACGTCAATTTCGGTTTGCGCTCCCCGAGGCTGCTAAAATGGCGTGCATTTCCACTGAAGACGCTATCACCAAAGTAGCGCTACCCACACATCCCGATTCTTAGGTACCCATAGTTATGATCACCGACGTCTGAGACACTGTAGTCGTAGCTGTACTTCAACAGTACACCGAAGGTTCTTGGAAGCCTTTGGCATTTTTAACCATGCGACTGTAGCCGGTAGAGTCGAGACACAGCGCTCTTGGCAGGCAATCTACCTAGATGTCCGGCACTTTAGACACGTATTAGTGGGTCGCCCATTCAAGGTTTTAACCTTTGATCCACTGCCAGTATCAGCACTGCATGCAGCTTCTGACCGGCACGCGCCACGCGAGATCCGCCATTTAGACTTTGTTTCACAGTTCACTGCGGATATACGACGTGTATCTGGTGCCGCAGCAGTGGCAAAGTCTCGTATACAGCAGCTCGTGTACACCAGCTTCGCCTGTTTTCAAAGCCGAGCATCGACCTCGATGCTATGGCAGAGGCCCGAGTGATAAATCCTAATATCGAACAAGCTCGGCGGGACAGCTCATCAACCTTGGCGGCCGTATCTATCACAGCGTCACAGAATAAAATTCTTTGCGACGTATTGCAAGTTCATTTGAAGCCGATGGTGCCGGAAGTTCACCGTTATACCACATGTTTGGTGTTACACAACTTCACCCCTCCGGGTGTAGCTGCTTCAGTAAAGGTATGGACCCAAATTTTTATGTGGTTCAGCGTTAAGCGTGACGTGCGCCAGTGATCTCGCGCCAGCCTCCAATGTCAGAGAGCTAGTTCATCGACATACCGAAGCTACGTTGGCTAGTTTCCTCTAACCTGAAACACGTTTTCATCATATAAATATTGATCTCGTAGGCCGTCTCCCGCCATCTCACGGTTACTTCTGCATAATGACCTGTGTGGACCGCTTAACCCGCTGGCCACAGGACATATCAACTCCTTGTTGCACATCAGAGGAAGCAGCAAAAACACTCTTGGAAGGTTTTTTACGCACATGTTGTGACCACAGACAGTGGCTTACATTTGGATGTTGCCTTCTCAAACTTGATTCGAAAACTGAAAAATAGACAAGTTGGAACAACAGCCTGCCACTCACAAGCAAACGATCAAGCGGAAAAATTTTACCAGAAACTAAAAGAGGCCCTCCGAGTAAGGGCCGAACCGCGTTGGACCTTAATACTGCCGTTAGCTCCTGTAAGCCCTCGTAGTTCTGTTAAGGAAGAAGTACGCATCACACAAAACGAGTTCGTGTTTGGTCGCACGCTTCGCCTCCCCGGAGAGCTGATGGAGCCGTCGAAACCCACGCACTTCAATCTCCGTCCCAACGAAAACGTTTAGCAAAATCCACGCGAATGATTCAAACCAGTTCACCGCGGTGCACACGATAGTCAGGATACATTCCAAACTCAGGGTATACATCAGCGCACCTTTTCGTGCACGGTGACGGGGTTCGACCGCTATCGTGACCGCCGTATGTCGGTCCGATTCGTGTGGTAATACGTGGTCCTCAAACGATCATTTTGTACGTTGCCGGTCGACACGATACCGTGTCTGTCGATCGTATCAAACCAACCACTATGGAATGCAGGTCGGACGTCGGACTCCCTTTATCTGATGAGTCCCGCCATCCTGTTCGATTCCAGCCATTGCCATCGTCGCCCTGGAGATCTTATTTGTTTGGCCACCGCCGGCCAGGATGACATGTTTGTGGCGATAATGTAGGCGCCGATGGACATGCCGCCCCCATGTTACACCCACAATGGTAGCGCCGTTCGTTGTTAGGTGTCCGCCGGCGAGTCAAACATCCAGAGATACACATATACATCGTTTCCAGCAGGTTGTCTTTGTGTTACCCTCTTTAAGAAGAGTCCCAGGGCCGCGGCGACTCCAGTGATTCCAGCACGACAATCATATTCCCATGGTCGGCATCATGCACGCATCACAGGACGAAGACAGCCCGAGATCCGACACTTATCTTCAACCCCATCTGGTGAATATTCTTGAAGAGGGTAAGACCTATGGGTGTGGGACGCGGTCACATTCACCCTTTGACCGATGCACATCGGGCGGGAAGCTCGGCTGCAGCGGTGTGCGGGCGCAGATGGGCCGGTGGATCCCACCTTCTGCGTTCACCTCCTACTGGTGTTTTCGGGTCCGGTGTCCGGCGCACAGTCAGCTTCCAATAACTAGCACCCACGAGACCACCAAGAAAACAGCAAATGTTGCGATTGGCGATCAATGACAAGGCCCAAAATCATCCGCCACTTTCCGACTTGTTCCGTACGGCGCCAAACGAAGTCCTTATCCGACGTTCTTCCAAAAAGAGAATCTTGCAGCGGAACACAGATTTGTTCCCCCGGGTTGCTCGTTTAACCGAACGTTGACCGCCAAGAGCGGCCGCCATTTGCGTGTTACTCAGTCACGCTTCGCTCGCACGCTCCTGTTAAAAATATACTCAACCTTCCACCACTTCCTACCGTCTTCTCGTTGTACCGTTCGAGTATCACGTTTACCAATATTGCAATCGCAAAGAGCCGTGTAAGAGTAAGGCGAAAGTGGTCACAGATGTTGAGAGCAAGCAAAAGTAATACGAGATCCTCCTCAAGGCAATTTGTTCTACTGTACTTAATTTTCCACTCGGTGGCGCACAACCCTCGGCGATTTCTTTCTCTCTCCACATCGTTCTTCTGATATGTCCACTAACATAGGCTCCTCCTGGTGCTGCTGCTGGACTGATTTTTGCAATCATATTTATTCCTATTCAGCTAAACCGCATATGTTTATTGATGTCGGAAATTCTCCACAAGATAAATAAGCAGATTTTGCAAAATTAAATTTTGGACGAAAATATATTAGACAATGACGCCCAGGAAACCACATTTTCGATAAATATAACAAGCAATTTATGTAACTGATTCTCTAATAAATATTGTTCTCTCATCTAATTAATTCCCATAACCAGCAAATTTCATCCTCCATGGATACCATTTTGGTGATCCGCCAGATTGCACATCAGATAAGAAGTAAGTTTTACGATTTTGAAGGCGTAATTAAGCGCTCAATGTCGAAAGTAATTCATGAACACAAGCAGTTGAATTATTAAATTTGTGTTCAGATTAACTAGCTTCTTTAACAACGGCCCACAAGCAACATGTTCACGCATTCGGGAACGCAACTCACTGATCCATTCAGTACAAAAGTGAGGAAATCCATGATCACAACAGCGCAATTCACGCACGGTAAACGATCACAACAAAGTCACCAGACCGAATGATCTTCATAGTGAGACCTCATTGAAACCGTGTAATAAGACTCACCGGATCATTTGCGGTCTCAAGTTCAATATTTTCGTAAATTTTTTAAACTTTGGTAATCTTCATTGGAGAAAACCATCAGCTATAGCCTATTCACGCAGTTATTCATCGGCATTTTCTATTTCTGCCACCTGTGGTGCTCAAAATACGAAATCACAGGCAAGCTTAATGTTTCAGCCTTCGGAGAAAAAAGGAGCTGTGATTGTTCAGCTTGTGACGTTGCCGCTGAAAATGTTAAAAGATCGTATGATATCATGCCACTCTGAAACATGGTCCGTACCCAAATAGCACGTTGCCTAGCGTTAATGGTCGGTGACGCCTGGAGAAGAGATCGGTGAAAAGTAGGCTGCGACATGCATGAAAATGATATTTAGTCTCTTGAACTAGTTTTTGATAAATTATTCGTAATTTCAGATGTTTGCTGCAATTTATTTCATCGAGGTTCGGGGTCCATTTTTGTAAGTGGTCGGCTTTCCTTGCGCACCGCCACCCTGGCCAACTTTTGTTCTCGTCATTGAGTCGCATTCTGGGTGGCGAAACCCGGTGTCGCTTTGTAATTTCCTCGTGATAGGACTAGTTATCTGTGTCAGACTTCGGTTTGAACCGATTTGTGTAGGGTTTTTGTATTTTTCTGGTTTTCTCTTTAGTTGACAGCGCTATCCCAATCAAAGAGTCTTGATTTACATATCTAGGCAGGTTAAAGCTCCCTTGCGTCAATCAGTGAATTACCGTAACTAGTTTACTTTAAGTTGGGCTTTTTATCTGTCATTTGATGGCGCCAACAAACTATAAGTTACGATAGCTTCATATATGCATAAACGGTGTTTTGCAATGGATTTAGTGAGAGATTCAAAAACTTTTCCCGTGAAATCGCGCACAGCGCATCTGACCGTGTATAGCAGACTTATTTTTATATATAGGTGAATGAGTAGACGTGCTTCTCAATGACGCGTGAAATCACGAGATAGCAGAGACATCGTGCAAAAAGAAAAACCCTCAGTGCCTTACGCTGTGCTGTTTGTGGGGCTGCTTTGCTGTGGGGGCATCGCGCTAGATGTCCGAAGTTAGACCAGCCAAGTAAGCATTTTTTCTGTAAAACTTAATTTAGGAGTGTCAGTCGCTTTCAAAGTCCCCGTACAGTACTCAACTGAAGACAGTTCGGGGGAACGACCTTTGGTTCAGAGGCCCCGAACGGAGTCTCATGAAGTGTCCCCAGAATCTCTCGGGGTAATTTTTACCGCCGCTGTCGTCACTCCCAGGTATTCGTATGAATTTTCATAGCACCGCTCGTTTAGTCCACCCCCGACACATGTGCCAACAACTAGCTGCTGCCATTTACCAGCAGAAACCGCGTCAACTTCCAGGCGCGTTTCATCTCAGAACTTGGTTATCATAGGCTTTTATTAGAGCTTCCGCGAGTGTTCAAACGTCTACTCCGGAAGCACCAGGGCCTGTTACCATGGTCATGCTGAAAGGTAACAAATGGTCTAAACTATTGGTGTTGCAGACTATTTAGAAGGGATTTTATCTGGAATCAATGACCTCAGACCTAAGCAGGCACGCTTCATTCGCCGCTTGGATGGATAGCGTGTGGCGGATGAAGTCATTAGGTACCAGCCAACCAAAGCATTGAACCTAGAGGGACTGGCCAAGCTGGAAGACGAGTTAAGGGCAATGGACAACTTCGTCCGTGGTTTTCACTAAAATTTCAGATCCATGCACTGAGGCGTTGTGAGGCCCGGGACGTTGGTACCATGGTGCGCAGAATGCAGACTGCAACCAGTGGTGAGGACCTGGCTCTGCATTGTAACGGGTTGGGAAATGGTGGGAAAACGGCTGTTTCCACCCATCGATTTGTAGAATCCATCATTAGTACATTGACTCAGGGAATTTCACATACTGACTAACAGATGCTATGAAGTCAACGGCCGCATTCCAGGAGGAGTCTGTCCTGAATGTTGGAAGAATAACAGAGCACTGGTTGACAGATTCTCGAGAAAGAGTTTACGGGAGGAGAGCGCGAAGGCACAATTGATGCCACGAACTGTTTTCTTTCAATTCAAATAATATGCACGTTAATTTTCTCCTTATGGAATTGCTTCCAAATTTCAGGTTAGACTAAGTTTGCTTTACAGCTAACATGAACAGTCAGTAATGTGAAATGTTTTATCTAACGGTTTAAACTGACTGTTTTCTTTCATGTATTTCCAGGGCTCGAGGAGGTAACATTTGAATATCAAGTGTCCGAAAGACGAGATATTACTATTTTCCGTCGCAATAAATTATTTTCGTACGCCATCTTGTTGTGTAATCTGCTATTAAAAGGTCAATAATATACAATGGAATTCTTGTAAAGGGCTGCGGAGGGATAAAACGAGATTCTGCAATTACCGCAGAAAAGGGTTCGC
>LUCM01006047.1:7661-31260 GCA_008360955.1 Fasciolopsis buskii
TCCGTGGATCGACCAGCACTACTCAGTGCTGTCCACCGGAAGGGCATGCCAGCGAAGATAGTAAACCTGTTGCGAGCATTATACTCGCATACCTATGGTCGCGTGAGGGTATACGGTGAACTATCAAGTTCATTCGAAACGGCTAGCAGCGTTCGGCAAGGGTGTCCCATCTCTTTATTCTTGTTCAACTTCGTCATGGACGAGATGGTGGAAGATGCTTCAGGAGGTCTCCGGGACGTAGGAGTCGAACTGGGAAATGGTGGAAAGCTGTGTGACCTAGATTACGCAGACGACGTCGTGTGTCTGTTTGAGTCTGCGGACCATGCAGAACGGGCACTAGATAGACTATCGAGATCGGTTGCTCGGTTCGGCATGTGCTTTGCACCTTCAAAGTGCAAAGTACTGTTACAGGACTGGAAGACAGCAGTGCCGAACTTGATACTGGATGGAGAGGAGCTGACGATTGTGGACCGTTTCACCTACCTTGGTATCTGCGTGTCTAACGATGGTAGCTCGGGATTGGAGGTAAGTATGCGTCTATCCAAGGCTCGTGCAGCTTCCGCTGGACTGAAGCACTTGTGGCGTTGGCTTGATATTTCACTGAAGTTGAAAGGTCGTGTGTACTGTGCTGCAGTGTGTTTAGTTCTGTTGTACGGTTGCGAGCCGAGGAATATTTGTGTGGTAGACACTGAAGGATATGATAGTGAACCGTGAACAGTGGTGATCGTGCTGTCATTTTCTATCGAATCAGAATGATTGGAAATGCGTGCGTTTGTACAGTTAGTCTGTGTTTCTTGTGTTGGCTTCAGCATCTCATCTTTTCCCGCCTGTGTAGGTCCACTCCCCGTTACCGTTGTATATTCACTTTTTTATAGCATCATGTAACCGTGGGTAAGGGCAGCGGTCAGCGAGGCTTGCCTTGCTGTTTAACGCTGAACGACAATGATGATAATGACTGGTTCCATACCTATTCTAAATTGGGGACCCTAGGACCTAGCATTCGCGTAACGCCTGATTACTCATGAAAGTCGCCCACCATATCTTATCACTACTACTAGGATGTTGGGTTTCAAGCACCGAACATCTCCGCAAATCTTCGGCCATGTTTCGGACCTGTAGAGCAGTACTGACCCCGCTAGTGCTGTGTGCACTCGACCTTTGATCGATTACTGGATGTCACGTCGACGCCACAGGTGCCTCGAATTGGTGAATGCCTTCTGTACACGCGAAAACATTTAATCTGATATACAACTGCCATGTTGAGATACAACTACTCAAGCACCTAAATCTGTCCACTTCATCTAGTTGGTACCCTGCAAGAACAAGGTTTGACTTTGAACCCGTTCAGTCCCACATCATTTGACATTTCGGAGGTGCAAACTGCTTATCATGCATACCTACGCTATCGTTCAAGCGATCAAGAAAGCCTGCAACTTATTTGAGTCTTCACTGAGTAGTACAGCATCGTCCGCATATTCAAAGTGAGACATATTCCTGTGTGGGCAAATATCAGTGACACTATTCTCACACAAGGATAGGACTGTCTCCATAACCATCTGAATGACGTAGTTAAAAAAGGAAGAGTGAAAAAGAACAACCCTGACGAACAACACTTCTTGTGGTGAATTCGGGTGAAATATCGACATAAGCGCGAAATCGGCTTCGGCTATTAGCATACCGAGTTTGGGTGAGTGGAATGAATTTCCCTGACACACCTTTCAGTGAGACGCAGCGCCAAAGAACTGGACGATCGACTGAGTGCAGTATTGCTTCCAAATCAAGAAAGACAGAAATCGTGGTTCCACGGGTTATGTGCTTGTGTTCTGAGGTCCGTTGCAAAGTAAAAATTTGATCAATACAACCTCGACCGGGACGGAAACCGGCTTGGTTCTCATGCGTACACCTTTCGAGTGCACTAAATAATCGGCTGAGNCTAACCGACGCTGCGGTGTGCATTTTGAGCGCTTACCAAAGCACATGGACAGCTTAATGCATAATACCGCATGACCGGAGTCGAGGGGAATGCTCCAGCACGACCAGCAGTCTAGAAGATAACCCCGCCATTTGTTACTGATAGTGATGTGGTCGGTTTGGGTCTAACGCCGACTCGGAAAGGACGGATGCCAGGTTGCGTACCGGCGATTGGAACGTCTGGAGCTTGTACTAGCGCGAAACAATTGACGGTCTGAGCACAAAGCCAACAACCGTTCTCCGTTTTCAGAGCGACAAGAATCGAGACCCAAGGGATCTGCTAGATGCACCTCATTCGAGGGCAGCTGATCTACTCTAGCGTTCATGTCCATTTCAAAAACCACGATGTCACCCCGCCTTGCGGTGCATAGGAAGTCGTGCAGCTCTTGATAGAAAATATCCTTGATTGCATCTGCGCTCCAATCTGCTGGCGCGTACGCTGAGACAACAAGTTATATCTGTTTTGTTGGCCGACCACACTTGCCACCAGCGGGCTCTCATGGCATTTTTAGAGAAGTCTTTTGCCAGGCAAAATCCCACCACATCATCGACTCAGCCGCCGCTTATCTGCGGCCGCTTATTCGGTGGGCTTGAGCCTACGTTATTCACGGCTAACCACCTAGATGGAGCCGTTCCTTTATCCGCAACCCAGGGACGCTCCCAGTAGCAGGCAGATCTGCCCTGAGGTCTCCAACCGTTGCTTCCGGGGAAATTGTGAACCCCATTCTGATAGTCTAATTGCACTAATAAAAACCAATATGGTGATTAAAGCTTTCACACTTCTGGCCGTATCATCTACTAGCAGCCGCGAACCATCCTTTAGCCATTACCTGCTTCGAAGAACTGTACAGAACAAGGCATTCGTTTTGTGGGCATGCGCAAAATATTTCCCGGCCACTCTAACCTGTTCTGCTCCAGTATCTGTTCTAAAGTTGGGACCCTAGGACCCAATACCTTATGCCTACCATCTGCATCACTCACACTGTATTTTGCTCATACTATGAACACAACGCTGTTCAAACACCAACAGTCTTCGCTAATCTGCTTTCAACGGCCGTTTCGGACCTATGGAGCAATACCGACCTGGCTAGTGCTGTGTATATTCGACCTTTGATCGATTACTGAATGCCACGTCGACGCCACAGATGCCTCGAATTGGTGAATGCCTTCTGTACGCGCGAAAACATTTTATCTGATATACAACTGCCATGTTGAGATACAACTACTCAAGCACCTAAATCTGTCCACTTCATCTAGTTGGTACCCTGCAAGAACAAGGTTCGACTTTGGACCCGTTCAGTCCCACATCATTTGACACTTCGGAGGTGCAAACTGCATATCATGCATACCTACGCTATCGTTCAGGCGATCAAGAAAGCCTGCAACTTATTTGAGTCTTCACTGAGTAGTACAACATCGTCCGCATATTCAAAGTGAGACATATTCCTGTGTGGGCAAATATCAGTGACACTATTCTCACACAAGGATAGGACTGTCTCCATAACCATCTGAATGACGTAGTTAAAAAAGGAAGAGTGAAAAAGAACAACCCTGACGAACAACACTTCTTGTGGTGAATTCGGGTGAAATATCGACATAAGCGCGAAATCGGCTTCGGCTATTAGCATACCGAGTTTGGGTGAGTGGAATGAATTTCCCTGACACACCTTTCAGTGAGACGCAGCGCCAAAGAACTGGACGATCGACTGAGTGCAGTATTGCTTCCAAATCAAGAAAGACAGAAATCGTGGTTCCACGGGTTATGTGCTTGTGTTCTGAGGTCCGTTGCAAAGTAAAAATTTGATCAATACAACCTCGACCGGGACGGAAACCGGCTTGGTTCTCATGCGTACACCTTTCGAGTGCACTAAATAATCGGCTGAGGATAATGCTTGCGAACAGCTTGGACACAGTGCTCCTCTGTTGTTTTCACATGAAGATCAATCATTTTTCTTGTGAATCGGCACAATCACCGATTCACACCAGTCGTTGAGAATTTCTTCCCTTACCCAGGTTGACTCCAAAAGTTTTGTTTACTCTGACGTTAATATTTCGCCATCATCCTTGAAGAGGGGTGGCGACTGTCCTGGTCTACCTGCCTTATGCCTCTTAAGAAAATCTCCCACCACCTCCATTTCCGGTGGACGGTGGTATTCTTCACTGGCCCATATTCAGGCGTAAGTGGAAAGCTCATCATGGCTGTGACCTAACTAAACTTTTTCTAAAAAGTCTGCCCAACACGCTAGCCGGTGAGCATCCACAACTTGCATGTGAACCGTAATTCGTAGTTATGGTCTCCTGATATGATTGGTCTTCAGTCTGTTTTTCTGGATAGCGAGTTTCAACGATTCACTGAATTTCCGTATTCCACCATGTGTGACAAATTGTGTTTTTAGAATAGCGGTGTATGTAAGTAGCATTCTGGAGATGCAGCTTTAACAGTTATTGGCGTCAAACGTTTGGTGAACAAACCAGAAAGTGGTGCGCTTTACAACTTTTACGCAGAGCGTTTGAAGCGGGACTGGCATAGTTGTCCTAGCCGCAGCGAAGGCATTTACCCCTCAATATTGACAGTCATTTTTCTCATAATGGTTAAATTTGGAGGCGTTGTAAATGTAGCATTGTGAACTCTAATGTGCATTTTGACTGTCGAAAGCGGTTCTCCACGGTTGCCACTTGGTGATTTCTGGAAATTGGCACTCGTTGATGGCTGTTTTTATGTTTAGTCAACTTCTCAGTTGAGCTGATGTGAAGCCCCTGAAAGGGAATTCATAAGGAATGTGATCTCAGCATTCTGCAACAGTGGATTGTCTGGAACTGTAGTCATGACCTACAGATTTTGACTTCTGGGCAGATTGACTGAGCGTTTATTCGTTTAATCGCTTGGCAGTATCCAATATATGA
The DNA here is from genome assembly GCA_008360955.1 of Fasciolopsis buskii. Lineage (NCBI taxonomy): Eukaryota > Metazoa > Platyhelminthes > Trematoda > Plagiorchiida > Fasciolidae > Fasciolopsis > Fasciolopsis buskii. Next base: position 12,537 of record LUCM01006047.1, read on the forward strand.
CGGAAGACATCCTCAGTCTTCGGTCGGCGTGAGGACCCTCGTGTAATAATTGCCCTATGGTCAGTATCTTACTGCACTTAATGCTCGCGGACTTTAGAGAATATGTAGAAATCAGCATTTACAGTTTGTCAAGAGTCTCACTATCCGTGAAGTTGTCTAATAATAGATTTATCTTTATGTAGTATCTGATGAACTCGGTTCCAAACTGAACCATTTCATAGCTCGACTGTATTTTTGCGAACGAATTGGTAAATACAACGGCGTTTGAATTTGGGATAAAATAGTTGTGAATGATAGAATTCATCCGTTTTGCAAGGAACCTGCACGATCCTCAACCACTAAAGCATAATTGACGGCGGTCGACACGACAGATAGCACATTCATTTAATCGGAAGTGGGTGCCATATCAAGTTGATTTTCTTTTCCATATCTCTGAATGATCAGCGAGAGTAGTTTTTAAATTATTTGCCCTTCACTATTTGCATGAGATCCTGATCACTGTAATTGACGTTTAGATTGCAAAGTCGTCACCAGAAGAGATGGTAAAATACTAGCAGTCAAAATTAATGGGAATTATTCGCTTTGTCTAGGATCTTTTCCAAAATAATTTAGAATATTAACAAATACTCGGCATTTCGATCCAACTCATTGGCCATTACTTTCGTTCTGGTGGATGCGGCACTTTTTTCGGCGTGCCCATGCATCCGGCCGAGTACTAAAAATGGCGCCAACCAAAACAGAAATGTCAGTTGGTGAATCAAGCTGAACTTTCGAATTATTAGCGAAAATTTTGTAACAGGCGGGAAATTGTATAAAATGGGATGAATCGAGCAACTGGTTGCTTGTCCACATCCGTTTTTCGGATAGGCATTTAATACTTCGAGTGTGGCATTTGCTTCTAGGCATTCTCCTTTTGCTTTATTAATTACTGATCCAGCCTCGTATGCTCCCATATGGACACTATCAAAGAAAGGACGGTTGCTCGCCAATCGTCTTCCCAAATGGACTCTGCAAGGTGCATTAAATGATAAATAGGCCATAGTTTTATACTACTCTCGGGTAGTCATGTCAAATATGAAGTACATTCTAAGTTACGTTGTGACCAAAATGCCCGTCAAAATGTCTGAGTATAAGCTTATCCGTAATGATAGTGCAGCCGCCATCGCGGATCAAATAGAAGATTGTGTTTATTGCCCTGCACACGTGGACGGTCGGAATTTTTCGCTACCTGCATTAGAGCGACCACACACGAATAAGCTAGCTAGTGTTTAGTTTCCGTATAGTTTACCCGCAACACTGTATAATGGCTGGACAGCCACTGGTCTTTTCTTAGCTGAATGATTTCTGGGCACATGGATAAATCCAGTACACGTGGAATCTGCATGCAGATCGAGATCTGATCCGGCGCGAAAAGTAACTGACAATTGGTCATCTGATTCGTATCTCGTCACCATGCGTTCTTGCTTCCCGTGCGCTGTCCACTTAGTAATGTTGGACACACCAATGTCCATGCATTTCAACGTATACACTTGTGACTGAATGCATCCTGTGCTCCTGTTTCAAAGCACTGTATATTTACAAACTATTGAATCTGTACAGTTGTTCTAACTAATTCATAATTGTGCTTGCAGTTCCAGTACTCCAGCATCAGCTTGCAGTTCTGCGAGTATGCGTTCATCTCCAGACATTACTTCGCTAGTGGTGAGTTGGTTGAGGAAGATGTGAGCAAAGTTAACTTGGCAATGCTGATAATCTTGGGCAGAATATAGTGGCATAATAGTAATATTCTGTCCACTTGGGAGGTTCGGGCTAAAACCCTGAACACGTTGATGAATACAAATTGCCGGTGAGCACTAATGAGAGATGACATGATATCTCTCGGATGATCAGAGCTTTGTGTGTGAAAGGTGTAGTCCTAAAGGTAGGCAGTCAAACTTATCAGCTAATCCCACACGCTTCTCGCAATTAGTCGCGAGGTGCATATGAAACTAATTTTTGTCCGAAATTTTCCCCGCCACGATATATCTTCGAAAGTATTTGAGATTGAAACCAAATACCCATGAATAATGTTGAAAATTAATCTCGAAATTGTTGCCATCTTTGCCATGGGCTGGCTTACTAAAGGTACCCGGTTGGTGGATGGAACGTGGGTCAGTGTGATTAGGGAATAGCCCCTCGTATGTACCCACCCGTTGTATCAATAACATTGACCATCCTGCACCACTGCAAGAAGTTTTATTTTCAACATGGTATTATGTTTTTCACCCATCCATTTAATGTTTTCTGCACTTACTCAGATATTGGATAGGAAGACCTCTCAGTTCTAAACACGTGTTCCTCATAGGAAATACAGACAACACTGTATGTATCTTGTGTGCTTGTTTTCCAAGTTCCATTGAGGAATTTCATCCAAAGGCTGCCTCTACCTGGCTTTTGCTAGTGTTGTTTACGTCATTCCTAGAGATAGATAAACGCGGACGCTGATCGTAAGAACAGATTTTATGCGGCATTTTGTTAACGTTGAATACTTTTCGGTATTCATTTTCGTCCGTGCGAAACAATGTTAACCTGCGGATCATGATTAGAGTTGACGTACGTGGACACAAAAATTAAGTCGGAAAAAATAAATATTTCTGATTCATTCCCGTGTGCTGGCTAACTAACAGGAATGTTTCCTAAAAAAGAAACACCCATGCACACGCCTGATACTACGGATTCGATTTTGATGAGACAGACATATGTATTCGGAGTGTACAAGTATGTGGATGTTTGGACAAGAGAGCATTGGGTACGCATACGTGACGAGCGACAATAACCGCCAAACCGGTCGTATCATATGCTCTCGAGCCAATTTTTTTAAGCAACCAGAAACCATTTCTTGCTGGTGATAAATATATATTTGTATAAGTATGTATATGTACGTATATTCTGCGATAATCTGCCACTGATCCCAAGGTTGGCTCAGCCCAACTGACAAACAACTATCAACGAATCACAGTTCTCGTTCTTCTGTCGACTGTTCGATGAACAGCTTCCATGCACACTCCTCATGCTGCATGCAGATTCGATTCTCATGAGACAGACATATCAATTCGGAGTGTAGAAGTATGTGGATGTTTGGACAAGAGAGCATTGGGTACGCATACGTGACGAGCGACAATAACCGCCAAACCGGTCGTATCGTGTGCTCCCGGTTAAATTTTGATTACGCCTCCAGATACTACTTCCTGCTGTTTTTAAGTGTATGTGTATATATACACTGCGTATATTCTGGGGCATTCTGCCTCGTTCCGCATGTTGGCTCAGCCCAACTGACAAACAATTATCAACGAATCACAGTTCTCGTTGTTCTGTCGACTGTTCGATGAACAGCTTCCATGCACACTCCTCATGCTNCATCGTCCGCATATTCAAAGTGAGACATATTCCTGTGTGGGCAAATATCAGTGACACTATTCTCACACAAGGATAGGACTGTCTCCATAACCATCTGAATGACGTAGTTAAAAAAGGAAGAGTGAAAAAGAACAACCCTGACGAACAACACTTCTTGTGGTGAATTCGGGTGAAATATCGACATAAGCGCGAAATCGGCTTCGGCTATTAGCATACCGAGTTTGGGTGAGTGGAATGAATTTCCCTGACACACCTTTCAGTGAGACGCAGCGCCAAAGAACTGGACGATCGACTGAGTGCAGTATTGCTTCCAAATCAAGAAAGACAGAAATCGTGGTTCCACGGGTTATGTGCTTGTGTTCTGAGGTCCGTTGCAAAGTAAAAATTTGATCAATACAACCTCGACCGGGACGGAAACCGGCTTGGTTCTCATGCGTACACCTTTCGAGTGCACTAAATAATCGGCTGAGAATAATGCTTGCGAACAGTTTGGACACAGTGCTTCTCTGTTGTTTTCACATGAAGATCAATCATTTTTCTTGTGAATCGGCACAATCACCGGTTCACACCAGCCGTTGGGAATTTCTTCCCTTACCCAGGTTGACTCCAAAAGTTTTGTTTACTCTGACGTTAATATTTTGCCATCATCCTTGAAGAGGGGTGGCGACTGTCCTTCAGCTACCTTATACCTTTTAAGAAAACATGTGTAGGCTGGGTAGGCTTCAGAACGTGTGTCATGAGAAGTGTAGAGGGTTGTGGCGGGTGAAGTTGGCGTAGGTTGTGACAATACAATAGTTCGGTTAACCAAGGGGAGGAGTAGTGGAAATATTTGAGTAGAGAGAAGGGACAGGAGTGACGATAGGATCAAAAATATGAGCACGGTCACGGGAGTGATCGGGATCACGTGTGGGAAGGTCAAATAGTTGGGATAAATTTTTGACCACACTGAATTATTCATCTTCGTTTCACGTGACCCAGGTTTCAGAATAGTGCACGGGCTACCCATGATTGTGAACATGGCTTATGGGGCCAGAAACGAATAAATGTTCAATGTTTGAAACTAATAAGTCAAAAAGTGGAAGAGGCAGCATTGCCGGAGGGATGATGAACAACACAAAAGTAATGACTGAAGGAAAAGAATCGGAGTTTCAGCCACGTGAGTTGAAGTTTGCGATTGAAAAAGTCAAAATTTGGCACCCTGAAGGTAACAGCCAAATGCTGATGTGAAGCACAAACATCTACTTTTGGAGCAAGGGACTAGTGGAAAGTCTAATTAGAAACTGAAATTGTGTGGTATCTGATAGGGGTAGGTTTCAGTTTCGGTCGAAAATAGTCGGAGAAATTGGTGGTCATACTCAGTATTGCAGATCAGTCTGCGAAAGTTGTTAAGGGTAATTAGTTCATGTTGACTGTTCTGGTACATAGTATGATTGGAGAATAAGTGCTTACATGGTTGTATAATGTTATGGTTAACTTGAGAGAAAACCATCAACCGTGACCCTGAGACTTGAAGTGACGAACCGCATGAAGCCCCCAATCGATCAGGTGCGGTGGTAAGCTGGGAGATATAGAGTCGTCTACCACCTTAAATAGGTGAGTGCTTCTGTATTCCTCTCGTGCGTCTTGCAATGTTAGGACGTATGCGACCTATAGACTCTGGAATGCGGCCTATCTGGCTACCGTGTTTCTCACTGTCTTTTACGCCATGATTTACGCATGGATGGCCGGTTGGACGCAGCACACGCGGCCGATTGGGACCGACAATCATGATCGTAAAACTTGGATTGACACCGGTCCACATAAGGTTTCAGTTGAACATGTGTGGTGGCGAGCCAGGCTATAGCGATCTGTCATCATTGTCCTTGTTGCCGGCAAAAAGACCTTCAATTCTAGATCCATTTGATGTTTTTTGTCCTGCGTGTCGTAGGTGTTCGCATCGCTATCCCAAGCCTCCTTCTAGAAGTCATCGATTGCAACACAATGCCCACTCGCATTGGGGAGATCGAGTTGAATTTCTGAGTCAGTTTCACTCTGTTGTTGTAATCCGTGCCCCATAAAAAGCGTTCATCCCAATTCCAGGATATTTTTCCGTCCAAACTCACCTGGTAAGATGCATTGCTTTCTAAACATGGAAGCCTTCCATGAGCTTTTCCTGTTCCATCGTCGATTTTGTTCTGTATGCAATCCATGGGCGTTCTGCGAACAGTATATTTGAGAGACCAAATTATTTCGTGGTTCGTCAGTTAGTCAGGTAGCATTCTTCGGCTTTGTTCATCAAGTTGTATGCACTGTTTCTCTTTTGCTGGGTGAATGTGTCTGAAACAATGTCAAATATGATCCCGGAGGATGGAGTTTTAGATGCATTACTTTTATAAAAAATGGTTTGGAGTCAAAAAGATTCCGTAAAGGGAGTTTTGGGCGATAATTCGTATGAGGGCCATTTTGTTGACCCTGCTTTTGGAGGAAGGAGGAAGAATGGTTTAACAGACACTCCCGGAGAGTTCGAACTCTTTGGAGTAAAAGCTTGATAGGGATAGCTGGAAGCTTAGGTACGGGGTGGGTTGGCTAAGGTAGGGGAACTTCTGTACAATGCTCCGGAGGACAAAAATACATAATCAACAACAAAAGGAATACACGGTCAATCGCTCAACGGCGAGCTAATAATGTCCATTTGGGCGAGTGGTCTTCTGTCAGTCCTATAGGCTCATCTTGAACAAGAAAAGGAAAAAAGTTGGTGAAGCCTCGCCCCACGCGTGATAGCAATATTCAGTTGTGGGGCTGGCATGGACTTCGTGCAACAGAAGACAAGCTGGATTCAAAGAAGTAGCGCGGTTAAGAAGACCAACTTTACGCCCTGCACGAGGCTCAGACTGAGATACAAAGTACTCGTGGATAACAGGAGCAGAGAAACAAAACTTGTAGAACGCAGTTCCGTTGGACCGAAAGACAAATGTGGAGATAACGAACGACCTTTCAAAGAGGTTAAAAGATTGGGGGTCTGAGAAGCACTAAACCCAGTATGGATGGAAAATCGTTCATAGACAGGAAACAGGATGGGCACAGTTCCGAAACCCTGGGGCACAGCAGTATCTGCAGAGAATACTCAAAACTGGATCTCATCTACTTTTTTACCTTTGTGTTATTACCTCCTACGAGAGGATAAATCAGCTTCTTGAATGTCTGTAGTTGCAGTCGTCCATGCGCCGTGATCTGGAATGGGGTCTGCATACTGCAGAATCCAGGTTTTGCACCAATCACACCCCGAGAATCGACTGAAAGCCTAAGCAGTCCATGTCCGCTTTAATAGTGCTAACTCTTATCTCCATTTGGCACCAAGACGGCATTTTCAGCCCGAACAGAGTGATGCCAATGGGCTCCTATTCGTCAATTCTGTCCCCGGTCGGCGGAGAACATGGCCGAATCACTGTAGGTGACGTCTTTGAAGTAAGGACGAAGGTCGTCCGGTGTCCATGCAGTGTTGATACACAGCAGCAATTGAGACGCGATCATGCCACTTGGTTTTTGCCATAAAGTGAAGGGACCAATAGTCGAAACTTTAGCCGTTTTGCATCGTCTACTCTTAGTGGCCAGGTTTCGCGTGCGTACGCAAGGAGTGGGCGAACGACAGCTTTGCATGAAGGGTAATCTCGCAGCGAAGTGTTATGGTCGACGACCATTCCAAGGTTTTTGGAGCCGCAGATTTCATTTCTGCTACTAGTTTCCCAAAAGAATCCATCCTTTTCTTAATATTTCGAAATTGACGTTATTTTAAATATTGCGCGGTTGAATATTTTTATGTCCGCGAAAAGATTCATAAAAGCCCGTTCTGTGATTGGCTAGTCCACACATCGATCAAGGCCACCCAACAAAACTATATAAACGATAGAGCTCACTTGAATTCTGACTTGTGTTGGTGGGTCACCAATAAACGCGCGGCAGTACTCCGTGTTCGTCTTCTCTCTTCCGCTAGCGGGCTGGGCTAGCTGTTCGTATTTCGCGCCGCTTATTGTTCCGTGTGGCTGCTCATTCAAGGGAGCAGCAAATCTGTTCCACTCGTTGTGCGACTATGGGCCTTGAGTCTTGAGCCCGAACTTTTTGTGTCTCCAACCTCTGTGTGTGTGTTCGTGTCCTACTAGACTACAGGCTGTGTGCTCCTGTGATATCGTGCGCCGCGAGTACTTGTGTCTTGTGCTTCAGTGTGTGCACAGACCAACCGAACTCGGCAACACAACACGAAGCCACAGTATTTCACGAATTTGTAGGACCGCTCTGCCGGCGCAGTCTGCGCGAAGCTTAATCTTTTCTCTGGCCTGGCCGTTCGGTTGTATAGTAGAATTCATGCACTTGAAGTGAAGCGCCTGTTCCAAAGTGTTGCCGTTGATGTGGATACAAAGTGATGAGTCTTACGAAGTTTTGATTTTTTTGATGTTTATCTCCTGACCACCAGCCATGGTTTTACATGCAGTCCGGTCTAGAACCGGTTGAAAGCTTGCAGGCTCATCGCGCAGAAGACCTTCTTTAGAGAACCCAAGGTCGGTGACCTAACAATCGTGGCTAAGTTGTATTCTTCGAGAGTTATTGAGGGAAAGATGCGTTGTCCAGTCTATAGCATAGTTGAATAGAGCCGTTAAGAACGGGCAACCTTGACGAAACTCAGTCAAAAGGAAGCTCTGGAGATTTTTCGCCTTAGAGGCGGGCGCGCGCTTGTGTTAACGAATAGTATGCCCCTAACAGTCTGACGTACTTTTCCGACATCCCATTGCTCTGAAGTGCCTGTCAACTTAGTCGAGTGCTGCACGGAAGTCGATAAAGCACGCCCTGATGGATTGCTGGAACTCATATCGCTGTTCTAGAATTCAACGTGGTGTGGAGTAAAACGATGGTATCTGTCAAAAACAGTAACTGGACATCTCAGTAACTCATTTTGGAGACTGAGTCTTTTCGGAGTTGTCCTACTCAGCTATTCTGGGATGGCTCGTCTGGGGTAGGTGAGATTGGCTTGAATCATCAAGTGGCTGGCATTGATTTCACAAAAATCTATAACCTATTACTGTTCCCTCCCAGTCCTACTCATGTCTGGAAGGTTGATGGGCCATGGGGTACATGGAATACATACGAGTTTCCATGGCATTCAAGCAAAAATGTATAATTTTTTTAATTTATAAAATGTTGCGTGTCATCTTGCTATGGGTTTCATCCTCTTCACCTATAATGCTGTTCTTTTTGTTTAATTCATTAGAATACAAGGAAGCATTTTGATGTGCTTGTGTCAGTCACCTACATAAAATAGTGGTAAAATTATGGGAAATCAAGTGAGTGAATGGGAAATAGGTTATAGATAGATGCAATTTCTCTGATTAAATTTGGATACGAGATGGTTGGATTGTGTGGATCAGTAATTTCGAGGTGCAGGGAACTGGACTGCATAATCGATCCATTATTACTGTTTGAGTGAAATCAGGTTCCTGTTGATTTCTTCCCGCATGGCATTGGCCTGCTGTTTTCGCAGTTAGCCGTACTCCATCCTGCAAGATCATATGGTGTTTAGTTGTGCATTCTAGAATTCGTACTGAATCGGGTTACTCGATTAACTTCAGAAGCACTTACATTTTCAACCGGTAGCTCCAATATATTTATCACATAGTGCCTTAAAGTACTAGCTGCCACGATTAATTCTGAGGACAACTTGGGTTTGTAAAATGTCTTCCACTCCTTCTCTAATGTTACACTGCGATGTTATATATATATAACCATAACATCACTAAGTGTAACAGTGAGGACGCGGTCGATGTGTGAACAAAACAGTTTCTCACGTTTGTTTTTAGTTGGTTCATTATTCGTTAAAAATTTCTTGGCTTTATCCCTTGAGATCAGCCACCAGCTGTTGCGCGGTATCAGCGTTTACTCCACGAGGATTTATGTGGCTCAGTTCTTTCAAGTTTTCGCAATGGTATTCGTCAATCGTAATCGTTTTTTTCATTCTAGCTGTTTTTGAATACAATACGGTGCATTCAATCAGCTTAGATTGTGCTAAGCATGCAGTTGAACTTTGTGTTGCCGCTGGATTGCCAGTAAATTGTGCTACGATCAAACCCTCATGGAATTCGCTGGGGCTTTCTCTGGACATTGCCAGTGCAGTGAACCGTCGCCGTCGACAGGAAGACCGATGGTTTGCGTCAGCTGATTTACTCAGTTATCTACCTCGAAGCGAATTTGACGTGAGTATGAGGTTCTTTAGTGTCTTTAAATTTTCCACCCGATGCCCACAAATGGGCACCCGACAATGATCCGATGGCAGCACAGAGATCCACCTTACTCTGCCAAAGAACTTTTTGTGATACGATGCATAAGTGCGGTGAAAGTGGCGTGCTGCATCGGTACTAGGGCACACTGCAAGGTATGGGGGAACCCTCAACCATGATACTTTAATCTGGAGCGGCATCAAACCACACAAAGTTCCAATAGGTTAAGTGTAGAAGCTAGTCAGACGGCAACAAATTGCCCTCTTCTACCGAAGCCTATGATCCTAAAGTTAAGTTGATTTCTATGGTGCTTAATCCGCAGTTTGCGTTGTGCGATGTTTACACACGTGAGTCGTGTGGCAGTTCATGAATCAATTATGACGTTTTTTATATTTTATTTGTGTTCTGCTCACCTCTGGGGTTAAGAAAGGTGGATCGGATTCTGCAAACGTTATTACGGTCACCGAGTTTTTGCTCTGTTGTAGGATTCGCTAATGCCATCTTACCTTATGAATAGTAATCACTGTGTGGCTGGTTACTTGTTAGTCGCTACTGTTACATTTCAAGCTGCTATGCATAAGGTTTGTAAAGACTTAGTCCAGAACTGAATATTTTAGTCGTCTAGTTCAGTCACCGACACCGATCCTCGCCCCCCATCTGTACGGATAATCAGGAGCATGATAGCGAGGGGCGCCGTATACCATCAAATTGGCCAGCATATCTAGGATTTAAACCCCCGACTTTTGAACTGACACTTAATCCATTTGAATAATACTTATTTTCTAAGACGCTGTTTACGTCATCGTACTCGCATTTCCCGTTGGTAATAGAAAAAATTGCCATCCGTTGGCGGCTTCAGCAAATTCTTAGTCGTTTACTATTCTGCTGGAGCGGACTTCCAACAGCTAGCTTTGATCTCAAAAGGTCAATTTTGTAAGTTTGTAAACAAATAATGTGGACCCGCCGCCTTCCCTTGATGGACACCCTTTACAATAGCATTAGAAGGTTCTGCAGAATAAGCGACAGCAATGCGCCTCATCATCAGGGTGACCACAAGTTCTTCATAGTTAAATGTACAGAATCTGTCCCATCTGCGGAGTCTGTTCTGTGAGTAACTATTCGGGTATTGTGTTTGTCACTGAGTAGACATACCATTTGACGATCTTATGGTGATTTTGATGGTTTCCACATGACGCATGCGATTCATCTCACCTCAGTTTCTACAACTATTAACCATGTATTGATGCGCTCCGGTTTTTCTCGGTACCTCAGCACCTCATACTCAAAAGGAAAGTCTACTAAGAATAGGGAGAAATGAGTCGAATAACCGCTCTCAAGTAATGAGTTAAAAGAGCCACACAGAGAAGCAAATATTTTCTCACTCGAATCTCATTTGAATCTTTAGGAGCGTGAATAGATGATAAGTTCACTTAAGGATCATATGGTGATTCGCCGAGAGGGCGCACGCAAGGCTTAAATGGACTTACCATCCATTCACACTTCTAACGATTCAAATCAGATTCTAGATAGAAACGGGCGGACTAGTATAAGATTGGTTGAACAGAATACCGGATACGCATACCTGATGAGTTGCAATAATCCCCTTACCGGTCGTCTGCTTCCGGAGGAATTTTATTCATCCATCCATGTGCGAAACATATTACTGAGAAGAAAACCAATACTTTCAGACTTTGTGTCCCTTTCTGAAGGTTAGCCGTGCCTGACCGACGAAAATCGCCGACGAGTCACCGTGTGATTCCTAATTGGACTCATCATCCATTCATGCTCTTAACAATCCAAATGAGATTCTAGCGAGAAACCAAGAAAGGGGCGCACTTGTATAAAAATATGGTTAGACAGAAAGAGCAAACATTTCTTTTGGAAAAGCGCAACCGATTGCAGTATTTTGACCTCGCACTTATCATATCCAACAGTCAAGCAAGAGATCTCGTTGACTCCAGCGCGAGCCAACCTGGACCTACACAAGCCAGCCTACTGGTTAAGGGGTTCGTGCCTTTTTGCCACCCCATCGACTGACTACCTCGACCCATCTTCCAACTACTGTCTGATTTGGAGGGCGTCGTATATTGTGATAGTTGATCCACGAGCATGAACTGCACATGATCCAACTACCTTAACCTACTTCGGTTCAATGCGTCTCCTAATGACTAGTCCTTAGGACCCAGTGCCCCACACCTAGCTCCCAACAAGGTCCCCCCCAGCACATTCTAGAAAACTACAGTGACACCGGTGCCCCAGCAGGATATGAATACCTAAAAGGAGTGGTCGACTGTCGTGCTCTTTGGGTATCTTCCGTCTCTTTGATCCCGATCAACCACCTAATTCACCTGTAGCTCCACGAAGCTGAGAAATGCATCAGAGGCAACAGCCCGACAAACCGCTTGACAGGTAGGTCAAACCAGGTTGGGGATAATCAAGACCTAAAAACCTTGGTGAAAGGGCGTCCAGCGTGCGAAGATGGATACTACCGGATAGACGGATGATGCCAGTTGGATCCAACGGCCACCAGGAGGAGTCACCCATTTAGCAGGGTTGTATGGACGCATAAGTTGCAGTCATTTCTGCCAATTGGCGAATGAGCCCCTAGTGAGCCACCGTCAGCCATGCACCCAGATTAACTCAGACGCGTTGGGCGTGCCTGACTGGTAGACTCCCATCAAAATGTATGTTAACCACTTTGTTTGTGACGCGCTTTTGACTTTCGCCACCCACACAACCCTTGTTTGGGCACGGGGTAGAGGTTCCCTATCGAATAAAGTCAGCTGACGCTGGGGACGCCACTTCGTACACTGTTCTCAATTGCCCTAATGAATCTTTCTTTTACATTTAGCTCTGACCATACCGCGGCATCTCCGGTAGATGCGTCGTGACGCGCGCGACCGTGAGAAAGTTCACCTTGGCTTCTTTAATGGATAGTTTCTCATAGTTGTCTGATGTGGTGGTTCTTTACTTAACACAGATTCTCCAGGTTTAATTGCAAGTTTTCGGACAGCCCTATCGTATTATTAAATCACTAACTCGAAGAGGGCGAACGTCAAGCGGCGTACCGGAGACTAAAGCGTCTTAGGTCCGCACTCGTGAGAAACAGTTGTTTGAACACAGGGCCAACAAGGGTCCTTCGTTTTCTTAGCAACAGAAATCAAGATCAAAGGGGCCTTCTAAATGTGCCTTGTTTAGGAACAATAGACTCACTGTAACATTCATTTCTGTCGCTAAGATTGCGATGTTACTCCGCTTTGCTTTGCTCAAGATCTTGATCTTTTGTCCGCGACTGCATGTGATCCGAAACCTCTAGTCACGTTAGTTGAGATGCAAGCAAGTCACGTCTATCAAAAAAGATGACCGCTAATGACCTCTAATTTTCTCTGGACAACCGGCTGTCGACTGGGATCTAGTCAAGTAGTAGATCCTTTCCCTTCTCACTAACAGCCACACGGATGCCAACAAGAACAGAAACCGCAAACTCAATGAAACTTCATCAAGATTGTCACCCGATTGACAGAGCTGGGGTCTTGGGTGCGAATCTCCTGGTTGCAACATATTAAAAGCTAGGGTCTTCACTATGCTAACTGTTGTGCTATGGATATCAGTGTCTCGACATTGATTGTGGAGGACGATGGTTACGGATTCGGTGAGACTTGGGTGTTGGCTGAAGGAGAGTGCGAGAGAACAGACAGAACTTCTTCGAGCGACACTGCCACTAGTACAGCTGAGTGAAGATCTCGATGAACTTAAGGATGCAGAATAAGAAGAGTAATATGAGCCACCAAAGAAACGAATAGTAGTGCATGGTATAAGATTGCTTTTGCGAATGCAAGAATGCAGAACGTTCTTTGAAAGATCATACTTGATTCTATATGTTGTGGATTGTTGCACTACTCAGTCGCCCAGTCCAGAGTTGACCTCTTTATTCGCGGATACACCTATCGCTTTTGCGCAACCAAGCGCGATCTAGAAGGGAACAGTCATTTCGGACAAGCCGGTGGCCTCTTCTGGAAAACCTTGCCGGGTCACTGGAACACGACAAAGAGCAGTGATCTTATTTAGTTGGCGGGCCACATTCGACATATCACATTACTACCAGCGGGCTCTTGTAATAGGTTTGTGAAGGACATTTGCCACGCGAAAAATCACCACGTCGCATATTTTACCGCCTTTATCTGCAACCGAGAGATGTGCCCGGAGGCATGCAGCTCTCCCCTATATCCCGATTGGAACTCAGACGATGAAGAAATTTGAATCGCTCATAGTAGCGATAGGATCATTGGTGAAAATCAAGTTGAATTCTGTTTGCTTCCTTCTTTGTCATGTATCTAATCCTGGTCGAGTTTGACAGCGGCTACTTCCTTCGTACGTTCGCTGTAATCTTTCGAGCTAGTCATGGTTAGCATGAAAACTCAAATTAATATAGGTCAGCAAGCCTACTTTACTGATACGCTTGAAATCTTATTTGTTGCTTCGATGATAAGCGGTCGGTGTAGTGACACAGTAGTTGAGAAACCCGGTACCATCTGGTTTCCCACCGCATCTGACTTTATGATTCTCGTATAATTCTCTGTCGAACCTAACGTTAGCCATGTCTGTCGGTTTTCTGCAGTGCTCTGGTAAGCTTTTGAGGCCGTAGTTACGACATTCACGGCATTCATAAGCGTGTATAGTGTCACGAAATGCTATACTTTGTTTGGCATTTTATTCACCACTCGCACTCGTAATTTTTTGCACGACTTGTCAGGATTTTTTATTCTAGTTAGTAGCGCAAAATTTATTGGTTTTGACAAACTTTCTGTTGTTTGCTGGCCGTTGACGATCGTTCGTTGATGGCTGTTTTGTTCCTACCTCGGGTGCAATTCCCAAACCCTTGTGGTCCATTTCCACCACAAAATCATTTGACGTGTAATCGCCGAATAAATGTGTGAAATAGGTAAAATTGACCCCTAAGCTGTGATCATTGACTCGTTTCTTTAATTTCAGCTGCACAGTGGGGTAACAAGAACATAAAAGTCTGTTGCAATATGTGTGCAAGTCAATGGTTGGGAATTAAGGTGGTAATTTTTGGACCAGGAGCAGATTGAAAATCCTTTTTTTTAGAATGAGTTATCTACTATTTGTTTCTGTTTTTCATCAGTTTTCCAAACCAGTTTCATATTAGATTGTTTTAAATGTTTTACCTATTTGTTTTTACAGAGTTTCCCTTCCTCGACGGGTCATCCATCGGTTTCAGCCGTTGGTGTTTTTGATGGTCACAATGGTCCTGAGGCCGCTGAACACTGCTCGCATTTGGCACCTTATTACCTTAGCATAGGACTCAAAAAGCGACTGGGTGGTACAGTTTCAATCACGGAGTTGCTGTCGGAAGTGATTTTCTTGCTCAATGAAGCAGTCAGTGAAGGTCGTGCGAAACGAGTAAGTGTATGCGATGTGGAGTCTAACCCGTTACCATTGTGAACTGATGCGTATAGGTCAGCTGGGGATGTTTAGCCCTTGCACTGGAGGCCCTAGCCATCTATATATGTTGTATCCAAGAGACTCGCATTCAAGACTCCAGCGTTGTTGTCCGACTGACATCTCCATTCAGTCCTCCCGTGAAGTTTCATCTGCGTCTTTCTGAGGGAACCTGAGGCTGCGGTGTCGCTGACGTTGTTTTCACTCTCAGCGAGAGCGCTTGGGCTGCACCACTTGACTGGATTCCAGTCGACAGTCGGCTATGCTCAGTGAACCTTAGAGGTTCATGCAAACTAAATAGTCGATCTGATAGACGCAACTTGTTTGTCGTCTGAGCGTACGCGCCAGCAAATTGGAGCCCGGATGCAGTCAGGGACATTTTCTATCAAGAGGTGCACGATTTCCTACGCACCGCAAGGCGGGGTGACATCGTGGTTTTTGAAATGGACATGAACGCTAGAGTAGATCAGCTGCCCTCGAATGAGGTGCATCTAGCAGATCCCTTGGGTCTCGATTCTTGTCGCTCTGAAAACGGAGAACGGTTGTTGGCTTTGTGCTCAGACCGTCAATTGTTTCGCGCTAGTACAAGCTCCAGACGTTCCAATCGCCGGTACGCAACCTGGCATCCGTCCTTTCCGAGTCGGCGTTAGACCCAAACCGACCACATCACTATCAGTAACAAATGGCGGGGTTATCTTCTAGACTGCTGGTCGTGCTGGAGCATTCCCCTCGACTCCGGTCATGCGGTATTATGCATTAAGCTGTCCATGTGCTTTGGTAAGCGCTCAAAATGCACACCGCAGCGTCGGTTAGATTTTGACAAGCTATCTGATCCGACTCATCTACCAGTCTTTCGAAGCGCACTGGCTGACACTGTATTTCCGCTGATTCGCCGCGCCTTCTTGACGCACGCCAGTCCACCCCAGCTGGTAGTGAGTACAATGAACCACGCCTCGTAACGAGACGTGAACTCAACGCAAGCTTGCGTAAGGACCGCAAGATCTGGCGATCTCAACAACCTTTGAGGATGGAATATGTTGCCGCTAGGGAAAATTCCCTCAGGCCCTTTCACCTTATTCGTGACATCAGTAAGAAAGCATTGTGTGTAAGCGAAACAATCTGTGGAGCAGACGGTTTGCCTATCCACGACTAGCAGCTGTCTTGAATGCTAGGCGGAACACTTTCAGGCACAATTTAGCCGGCCGACAGCGTCAGCGCCTACCGCAGCTATTCCGGCAAACATTCGGTGGCCCGTTACAACAAATTAACCAACTAAGGCAGAGTCTCAAGAAAATCCGAGCTTTAGGACGTCACAGAGCGCCGGGCTTCGATGAAGTTTCCCCATCTCTATTTAAAAATGGAGAAATGGCGCTGGTCAGAGAACTTCAATTTTTGTTCTCGAAGGTCTGGTACTCCAATAAGGTCCCCTCCTGGGTTGGGGGAGTCGACTGCTATCTCTCTCTTCAACAAGGGCTTAAGCAGTGATTGCGCTAATCATGGGGGTATCAGCCTAATCCAAATAGCATCAAAGCTGCTTTTGCCCGTCATTCTTCGCAGATTGTTCAGCACGCCTAAAGGAAAAACTCGTGAGGAACGGACCGGGTTTCGCGGTGGTCGTGGATGCGTCGATCAAATCTTCACTCTCGGTTTTACTTTCCAAAGGTCAGTGGTGTTCTTCGACACTCGCACAACCTTTGGCTATGTTGTTAGGTGAGCTATGGCACTGTTGAGGAATGGATTACCTGAGAAGTATGTGTCGGTCCTCAAAGAGCCATAATACCTCAGATTGCGTTGGAGCTTATGGCCAGCTTTCGCTATCCTTCGTCTTTTCCAGTCGAGTACGACAGGACTGCTGCCTACCCCGAGTTGTCTTCAGCTTTGCCGTAGATGTTCTACGGAAGGCTTAATGTAATCTATTCGACGGTGAAATTAAACTCCTCCTAGAGAACAGAGTTTGTGACTTGGAGTATGCCGATGGTATCAACTTGCTGAGTGACAATTCACAGGCGATTCAACGCGCGTTGGACCGCTTGGGGGTCGAGGTCTCTGGGTACGTCATGTGCTTGCACCTTCATAATGCAAGGTACTTCTTCAAGATTGGCAGGAGTCTATGCCTGCATTCACTCTTTGTGGTGATCGGTTAGCAGTAGTCAATAGCCTCAAGTACTTCGGGAACCTGACTAAACCTGGCGGATGTGTTGGGGAGGAGATCACATCACGAATTGCGAAAGCCATAGCATTTTTCGCGAACCTGCCACACTTGTGGCGTCGCCATGACACTCAACTTTCCCTCAAGAGGATGGTGTACAATGCCACAGTTCGTAGTGCTATTTTACGGTCGCCAGGCGGTCTTTCCGCGCTGAGAATGCCCGGCGACTTTCTGTGTTATGCCAACGATGTCTCCGAAGTATTGCTCGTGTCTAGTGGAAACATCGGGTGAGCAATGACGGGGTGCGTGGTCGCGTGTTGGGTGCAGACAGTCGTTCTCTGACTGAAATGGTCGCTCTGCGTCGCCTTAGATTGTCGTTGGTGAGAGATAGGGCTCAGAATCGAGGCCAGGGGGTGCGTATGTTGTGGCCTGTTTAGAACTCACCCCCCTATAAATTATGCGAAGACAACCAGAAAATTCAAAAAGAGGTGGAAAAAAAGAAAGTTATTTTCTTGGAGTTTATTTTTTCCCTCTTACTTGTCCCCTTTCTGTGAAGCTCTGCTTACATGCTTGATACTTTGTGGTCGTATTTTAATAACTGTAGGAAGCGGCACGGCAGTAATGTCATATATCGCGAATAGGTGAACAGAAGTTTACGTCCGTTTTGGCTTTCATTTGTACATCTCGACCTCACGGTACCCCAGAGAATACCTTTGGCTGGGAATTTTGAGTGATTTGGCTCTGAACTAAATTTTAATACACAAAGTGATTTACGGTCGCCAAGTGGATAAGGTTTTCGCGTTTGGACGCGAAGGTCGCTCGTTTGAATCCTCCCACCGCCGGTCAGCTTCCCCATTTGGCAGCCCTCTGCTGGCCGCGGCCCCTTTCCTGAAAAATGATATACATTATTTCATTAATAAAGGAAGTGAAAAGATTAAAGATAAAAATCTATGACTGAAAAACTTTAAAGGATGCATTTGAGGAGCACTGGAATAGAATCCTGTCTGTTGACTTTGCTTTTAGACACGAAGCGAGTGTAGGCTGTTAAAAAACAGAAGGAGGAAAAATGCTCTAAAAATTTGCAGTCCGTAGAATAAAGAAATTAAAATATAGACGGTTGAAATGTAAGAATGAATACTTGATAAGGATGACTGGCCGCCTGAGTACGAGAACAAAGAAGGTCATGGAAATTAGAACTGCTGAAGAGTGTTCTGAAGAATGTAAACCAAACTAATAACGTTTAAAAGAAGTAGTAAGGCAACTATTCGGTGATGTGTAAGTGACTGCAAATTTGGGGTCATGGAGGGATCACTGGCGAACCGAACGGCTTTTCGTTGAACCCGATGAAGAAAGACCGTTGGGCGAAGTTTCCCCCACCCAAATGTCGAGCCGATGGAACAAACGCTGTGGAGTGCAAAAGAATACCAAGTGCCAATGTCTATATATATATATATATATATATATATATATATAT
>LUCM01006047.1:32500-49040 GCA_008360955.1 Fasciolopsis buskii
CTGCTTACATGCTTGATACTTTGTGGTCGTATTTTAATAACTGTAGGAAGCGGCACGGCAGTAATGTCATATATCGCGAATAGGTGAACAGAAGTTTACGTCCGTTTTGGCTTTCATTTGTACATCTCGACCTCACGGTACCCCAGAGAATACCTTTGGCTGGGAATTTTGAGTGATTTGGCTCTGAACTAAATTTTAATACACAAAGTGATTTACGGTCGCCAAGTGGATAAGGTTTTCGCGTTTGGACGCGAAGGTCGCTCGTTTGAATCCTCCCACCGCCGGTCAGCTTCCCCATTTGGCAGCCCTCTGCTGGCCGCGGCCCCTTTCCTGAAAAATGATATACATTATTTCATTAATAAAGGAAGTGAAAAGATTAAAGATAAAAATCTATGACTGAAAAACTTTAAAGGATGCATTTGAGGAGCACTGGAATAGAATCCTGTCTGTTGACTTTGCTTTTAGACACGAAGCGAGTGTAGGCTGTTAAAAAACAGAAGGAGGAAAAATGCTCTAAAAATTTGCAGTCCGTAGAATAAAGAAATTAAAATATAGACGGTTGAAATGTAAGAATGAATACTTGATAAGGATGACTGGCCGCCTGAGTACGAGAACAAAGAAGGTCATGGAAATTAGAACTGCTGAAGAGTGTTCTGAAGAATGTAAACCAAACTAATAACGTTTAAAAGAAGTAGTAAGGCAACTATTCGGTGATGTGTAAGTGACTGCAAATTTGGGGTCATGGAGGGATCACTGGCGAACCGAACGGCTTTTCGTTGAACCCGATGAAGAAAGACCGTTGGGCGAAGTTTCCCCCACCCAAATGTCGAGCCGATGGAACAAACGCTGTGGAGTGCAAAAGAATACCAAGTGCCAATGTCTATATATATATATATATATATATATATATATATCACCGGAATCGAATCTGTAGCATCAGGAGTGTGCATGGAAGCTCTTCGTCAAAGAGTCCACAGAAGAATCACAACTTTGATTCGTTGATAATTTTTTGTCAGTTGGTCTGAGCCAACCTTAGGAACGAGGGCAGAATGCCCCAGAATATACATATATATATGTATAGGAGCAGTAAGTAGTATATATATGGTATATATATATATATATGTATATATATCGTATTGGCTTGTTCGCTGAGCTGGGCCATTTGCTTGCCGAGGTGACATCGTCAGTGCTATGACCTTGTGGCGAGCAGCCGCTTGCCGTCGTCCGCCTAAATGGGTCACATCGTCTTTAGTCGGTATTAATTGGCTGTGATAGGGTAAAGATGCTGCCCAGTTGCTTTGTTCACCTTCGTCTATTGTTGGCATGTTGTGGGCTGAATCAGCGTCCGTTTCGACTGGCTTGTGTTGATTTGTCCTTCGATCCTATCGATAGGTATACTTGGTCCAAATCGGCGTGTCTGTTTACCGATCTTTCCGAGGAGTGCCAAGCTTCGAGAAATTCTCGAATGCTTTGTTCTACCCTGGGCGACGACTTCACGTTTTCGAAGTTGAACTTGTGACCCCCCCGGTCTTCGTGAACCGAAATTAGAGAGAGTGGATCATGCCTTTTTGTTGCCATTCGGCGCTCATGGATCCTTGTCCCGAGTTTCTTTCCGGTTTGTCCGGTGTACTGTTTATCACAGTCTTGACAGTCGATTTGATAGACAACGTTAGTTCGATTTTTCTCGGCCGTCGGTTCTTTCGTCTTAGAATTTTTCGCAGGGTTCTTGTTGGCTTGTGCGCCACTTCAATTCCATGGGGCTTGAGTAATCTTGTTGTCATTTTAGAGATATGTTTGATGTACGGCAAAACGGTTCGTGCTTTGGACTGCTTGGCGATCGTCTCTCGGTACTTTTTTGTTGGTGCTTCTTCTGATGCAGCTTCAAGTGTACCCATTACGAGGACACAGTTAAAACGGATGTTTTTCTTCCTGTTTCCTTCGCTCCACAATGCTGCAGCAGAAATGTGCTCTTTTGAGAAGTGTCTTGATGCAGCTCCTCTTGTGGCGACTTGGGTGGTTGCTTTGAAATTGTATGGTTTGATCTGTTTGCGCGTCTTTGTAATACACGGATGTTTCCAATATTCCTGTATTTGTTCGTGTGACGAGCACGTCTAGAAATGGCAGACTGTTGTCATGTTTTGTCTCTATAGTGAACTTGATTTCCTTAAAAACTCCGTTGATGACAGCGTAAGTTCCTTGTACTTCATATCGTTTAATGACTACGAACATGTCAACGTTTGATGGCCGTCAGGAAGGTTTACCCTTCGTAGTTCACCACAGTAGAATTCGGAATCATGTTATTTTGCCTCCCGGTTTGTCTCAAACCTAACTGTCTGTCACGGCTGTTTCTCCACCTTGTCTTATTTCCATTAGAGCCATTCTTCCTATCGTAACTACCAGAAAGATCCGTCAAGTTCTTTTCAGATTGAGTGTTTCTAAATCTCGATTTGAACGGTATTCTAGCCACTATCCTGGAAAACGTGCTACAGAGTTGACCTGTTTAATGCGCCGTCGTTTTCTCCTTTATCTCAATCAAAACATCTTCTCCTCTCTATGGGAGTAAGCAATTATGCTTCCCACCCCGAAACATGGAAACCTTTCTAATCCCGAAGCTTATCACTCTTGCTTCTGTAGTTTCGAAAATTTCTAAAGCCAGTTTGCGCGTCCTTCCTGAACGTGTCTGCTGAGTGACCGTCAATGTGTTCCGCTCGCGTCGTTCTACAAGCCACTATCTAGCCGTCATCTTACTCCAGGTCGATTGCACTGGATACCCAAGGAGAAACTTACTTGGTCTCCCTGGACATTTCTAAGACCTTAGATCGAGTTTCGCACGGTCGTCTGTTCAATTTATCTGCACGCTGGTCCCATCCTAGTGTCCCGTCATGGATGCTAATTTTCTAAAGAAACCATTGTATCATCTTCGGATTTCGCTAGGTCCTGGAATAGTGGCATCAAACGTCAACGAGCTTCGAACAGCTAGACGTGAAGACCAGCGTGAACAAAACTAATTTCTACAACCTTATGTAAAATTGCTTGCGAATTTTCTTGACGATACACATGTTACAACCATGCCCGTCCGAGTCTATGGGGTTCCGTCCCAGTCGTTTCCTGTAAAAGCAGATGTTTCCCAAAGTCCTAACATCAACCCCTAAATCACTTCACTGTTCTGTCCATAATTCCAATCCCCGTTGCACTTTCGCCCCCTCGTCAGGCCATTCTCATCATAGCTGAGCATTGTACTATTTTCAGTGCACCGCTTGTTTCCGATCTAGAAAGAATCTTTTCTTAGGCCTCCACCAGCCTTGCATGTTTAGGTGCGTCCGAGAATTCTCTTTTCTATTACACTCAAACTTCTGCTCTATTTTCCCAAATATAATTAGAACTCGATTACTCTTCATTCCGCGGATCCGCTTTCTTTGCTGGGCTTATTCATTGACCCTCCTCTTTGTCGGGCTTCATTTATGTTGGCGTTTGCCTCTGTTACCGTGGGCAAAATTGGTTTGCTGTTCCGCGCCACGGGCTTTATTACATCCCCAACTATCGTTTTTTGTACAAAGCTTATATCCGTTCTGCGGTTAAATGCTGCAGTCATGCATGAGCGGAGGTTCTTCTACCACCTTTCCAATTCTTGATCGGGTACGACAAAAGGCCGTTCGCTTGGCCAGTGATCTCTCAGTGATCTCAAATCTACTGTTGCTTATCCATTACCGGGCAGTTAATCCACTGCNTCTTCAGAAGTCAAATATTCGACTGCACTCCCACTTCCGTTAGGGGATCAAGTAACACCTCCCAAGGATTCACAGCTCCAGACGTCGCACCAGATACGATAGCGTATGGCCAGCTTATTTGAGCGTTTGCTCTTCCGAACAAGAGTGACGAGGTCGTCCTAAAACTTGTCTTCCTTCATGTCAGTACTGCAGTCTGTTGGAGCGTATGCTGAGATAACAAATAAACTGCGCTTAACACTACTATCCTTTCGGACGCCGACTGATCCCTGCAGTCTCACGGCGCACAAGCGACTGTTGACTGGGATCCAGTCCAGAAGGGCTGCTTCAGCCTTCTCACTCAAGACTATTCCTACTCCCCGTCGACCCACAGCTTGAGCTGATTCGTCTACTGAAGTATGCAGGAAATATCTTGACGAGACACTAGGCGCAGTCAGTCGAATTACTCTATTCGAATCCTGAATTCGTGTTTCACTCACGCAGCAGACATCAATCGAAAGTGAGACAATCCACTGTCCGAGTCAAACACGCCCGTTTGGGAGCTTGAATTAAAATGCGCACATTGAAGGAACCCAGATGCAGAAACTGACGAGGCTTGAGAAAATGTGAGCTAACAGACTGAAAACCACCTACGACACTACTTGACAATAAACCGTCGCGAGTATCGGTCGTGTTATCAATGGAGATACTATGGGTAGGCAGAAGGAGCAAACAGAATGGGTTGGAGACAGAAGAGACAGGTTGAATAAGGAGAGGGAACCTTGAGCAGTAGCATAATTATCACTACCCACCCCGCCCGATGCAGTGGGCAGCGTGGTTCTGATTATCCTGCGCGACGACCGATGGAGTATGGAATTATTTGTAGGCGTGTAACTCATGGGGAATAGTGGACGGGTACTGCTAGGCAGTCCAGCCGCTAAGCAGAAGAACCATTAGGGTTCTCAACCAAAACCTTTGGTTCTGACAAGAACCTGACCGCAAGGCAGCGGGGAATAGCTGAGTGGAAACCCATCTACTTGGGTCAATTATTTTTCCACTTATTTTCCCGACGGAACTGCTAACTCAGATCAACCCCGAACTTGGAGGATCAGGGGACTACTTCGTCAGGTCTCTACCGACCAAAGTTACAGGCATGATTGGATCTTCGGTTTGAAATGAGCCATCCTGTATAGCTCGTTGGATCATGGAGGCACGCAAGCCGTCACACCACTTCAAGGTGTAGTCTCGTTGTGACAGCGCTAAACTTTGATTATGATGACACATACCTACGTAGGTATATATACATATATATATATAGGTATACATATAAATTGCACCTTCACATTCTTGGTAGTAACGTCATAGCAGCACATCTAAACAACTCATTCCATCCATTTACCACTTTGTTATTGAAGAAGTACGCTGTAGCGTTCAGTCGACAGATGCTTCACTAGAATCGTCCTATTCCCACTAGTTTCGGAGTCTAGGCCTTCGGAACGATTCCCAATTAGACCTTTAGCTATCTCCGACGTCTCAATCAAACCTATCCAGTGTAGGTGAACATGGATTTGTTCCCCCGGTTCCCATGCTAAACCGAACGTTGACCGTCCATCACGGTTGACACTTGCGCGCTGCTCACGCCCGCTCCGCTCGCAAGCTCCTGCCAAAATATACCCAACCTCTTGCCGCTTCCGACTGTCTTTTCTCTGTACCGGACGATTGTTTGGGTTGTCAGTATTGCAATCGTACAGAGCCCAGAAAGAGTAACGCAAAAGTGACCACGTCGGTTAGGAGTAAGCGAAAGTAATAAGAGATCCACGCCAAGACAGTCGATCTACACGAGCCCTTCGGCGTTCTCATGATAACAAGCCCAAGCCAATCAATCTCTGTTCATAGGTCTTTCGTCTTTGACCTTCAATCCTGCGTGTTGCTAGTCGTTGAGACCTCCCATGGGAGGTTGCTTTCTGTATTTACTGTGAAAAGATCATCCTGGAGAGTGACTGTAACGACCTTTGCGTTCCTTGAAAGCAGGTGGTTTTTTCTGCGTTAAATGGTAGATATCAAGCTTTTGTCTAGTTTAAACTCGGCGAGACGATATCACTGCCTAGAGCATCTCGCCCAGCGGACCCAACCAACTTCACGCCATGCGCGTGTGTCGTAGCTAAATCATCTACGAACAGCATTGATAACAATGTGCAGGTACAGTCTTGGGGTACTCAAATAGCCTGTCGGACTCCGACGAAAGTGGAAGGGAATCAGATCTGCAAGGTACTCCGATAGACGTCATTAATTCCTTAATTTCAAAAACGGGTTTCGATGGAATTAGTTTCTTAACGACATGGACATGTCAGTGTTGTTTAAGTGAGTGTCTAAATGGCAGAATGCCTATGCTTTCTGTCCGGAGGGGAGACAGCTGGGCGAAGAAAAGCGTGTTTATCTTAGCAGAAAATTACGTAGTCCTTCCTGGAACTGAACGATGAATAAATTGATGCTCATTTTTGCGGATGGATCATAATGAATGCGTCACAAAACCCAGCCACTTTGTTTTACTGAATTCAGATGTCCTAGCACCCAGCTTTCTCTGTTCACTGTGGTCCCCTGTTAAGCGTTGTGAAGTTCTCGCTGCGCTGCTTAACGTGCCAGAAAGCGTTTGTCACTGGGGTTATTGATAGACATCTTGGTTTTTTGTTATATTTCTGCGTTGGACGTTCATTTTGTCATTGCATGTTGCTCCCGGGCAAATGCCAATAATAAATTATACGATTTATCATTGGCTAACTACGCTCTAGCCGTGGAAACGTTGAAAGTGATTTGAATTTGAGGCCGCACATTACGAAGCTTTAAAACTAGTGTTAAAAGCCATTTTGTGCAATACTGTGTGCATGTTACTTTTTATTGTTTAACTGACTTGCACTTTTAATTCTGGGCATTCTCCATCACAGACCACCTTCGCTATTTAGTGCAGAATGTCTGATATGAAAAATGGAAGCCATATTGCATAAGAGGGAAGTGTTTGAGTGCTGTGCAATGTACTATGTACGGGTAGGCAACACTTTGGGAGCACAGATTCGTTGCCCGCAGTTGGATAGTCGGAGTAAGGAAAATATAGCTCACAGTGAAACCACAGGGGCCTCGACTGTTAGTTCTTTTGGAGAATGTCGGGAAACGCCTAAAGATATTGAATCACTTCGGGAATCCCTACCCAAGTAGGATAGGGGATCCGGACCTAAACCGGTGTTTGTCCGGAATACATGAGCGACGGAAATGGGGAATGCTTTTCATTATCTCGTTGATCATCAAATATGTCGTTTTGATCGTTGCTGGCACAAGGTACAAAGCCGATTTGAGGGTCCGAAGACTAATGTTGCTCTATCTAGGTATGCTCCAATTAGAGAATATTTATCGTTTTCTCAGCTACCGCTTAGGTTTGCTGAGAGCGCTCCATTACAAGTTGATGCAAACATATGGAAGGGCGAGTTGCTCTTAAATAAACCTTTTTGGGCAGATTACTTTGAACGTATCATCTCTGCTGTCAACGATGTTCGGGTCACTGTTCAGCCTATAACCATGAGACTCGACATAAACCTTCGTTCTAGTAGCCCGACAGCACAATACCCACCCAGGCATGCGAACACCGATCACGAGTTGTTGCGCCTAGAAATCGACATCACCAATGTGAACAGCTACAACACGACAATGAATTTCAGCATTTTAGGACACGTGGTAAATCGGTTAATGCCCTGAACCCCTGCGTCTATAGTGACGTAGGGACCGCCGTCCGACGGATGCTGTCATTCCTGATTCGGAAGGACTTGGCGCTGAGATGCAACTAGATGGGTACATCCGGAAAAACATGTATCGCGAACCACAGATTTACATCAGCGGTGATAGCTAAGGTAAAATCATGCCCTATATTATCCATCAAAAGAGGCTTTCAGGTACCTATAAGCTTTTCAGGATGAACCGACGCCAAATATCAAGCGAGCTCACATTCAGCGACGTTCGGGATCGTGGTTATGTGCGCAGGATAACAAAGTAAGTATCAGAACGCCCACAGAGTGGGTTATGTCTTGGTGACCTTAACCATCAGTGAATTATTATATCGCAAGTAATTGATGTCACTTCAAATACCAACTCACAACAAAGAAATATATTTAATTGTATTTGCCCTTCCTTGCCGAATGTGCCGCCAATAGAACTGAAAGGCCTGCATAAAAACTTGAATGTAACGTTTTATTTTTAAATATAACTCATTTTCGTAACCCATTTTAAATTTTTAAGTTTGGTTCTGTTTTGTGCGTCCACTTTCAGAGCATTCCTTCGTGTTATCGTGAACGTTTGAGGGTTGCTTTCCATTGCTTTTTCGTGCGTAGTGAGTACTTACCGGATTAGTCCGCTAAGGTGAGAAACCGTCACTGGCGTATCACGGGCCTTAATGATAAAAAATAACTAGAAAACAGACAGCGTAAAATAGGCCATCTGATAGTTTGATCGACTCTAAAGAGGAAAATCCCAAAAAGCGAAGGATTGATACTGAAGAGCGCGCCGATTTTCCTTTGCCCATCTGTTGCCCATCCGATGGCGGACTGGTATACATAGCTTTTTCGGACGTTTTCTGAACACAGCGGCCAATTTCATCGAATTTCTCCGGACTTTTCCGGAGTGACAACAGATCCGTTATGGTATTTGGGCGATGGACAGAGGAGTACGGAACTACTTTCTGTATTGCCTAAGGAACCCAGCCATCATTCCCTAATTATCTTTAAAAAATACAGAACGGAAGTAAGAAGAAGCTGTTTCGAATTTGCTCTTCGAAATTGGCGACTCTCACTATAAGAGTGAAGGCAGAAATACAGCATAATGCTGCGGTCACAGATCTAGTTCGGTGGTTGCTTTTCAAACACCTTCGATTGCAGAACAGGAGATCCGCCAAAAATCAGGACTTGTGGCGAGTTTCATTGGTGCATAATTTGTGCCCGACGCGTTTCGTTTTAAATGTCACTGCGGGGTATTAAAGTTCGCCAGCGCACGCTTATCCTGCCGCGGTCCGTCTTTTGCAGTGATTGCCTCGACAAACGCGGCTACGTTCGTAGAGAGTGGCGTTTTGTTTTGGTACTGTTCCTTTGCTCTACGGCAGTTTTGAATGTTTCCAGGATGGTTTTCTACTTTTTCAAGAAGGAACATTTTCGCCTCGTGATTGTTTGAGGAATGGCAAGTTGGCTGTGCGCTCACCAGCGTACTCTTTTCAAAACTTTCCCTTATTGCAAAATTAACTTTTCTTCCGTTCAAATCTGGCGTGATTCAAACGCTGGCATCAAGTATGTTTCTTGGCTTTATCATATAAATGTTTGCCGTCTTTCTGCAACGAAATGTTTGTCGTCTATAAATTTCCTTGCGTCGGATAGACTGTGCAGGTTTTTGCCGTACTGTGTGCTCCACAACCGTAACACGTACTAATGAAACCCTCTATTTTACGCATAAATTTGTATACTGGCGGCTGGACGATAAGAACCTTTGTCCAAACTCACGTGACCGTTCCTCAGTGATCGAACAAAGTCTTTGTGCTCGTGCAAAGTTCAACAGCATTTGTACGATCCGTGATACGAACATGTAAGACCGTTTGTCTCAACGCGGATCTTTTATTACGTTTCCTTGCCGCTAACAGATATGGCCACTTGTGCGTCACTTTTTCTGGGCTCTGTACGATTGCAATACTGACAACCCAAACAATCGTCCGGTACAGAGAAAAGACAGTCGGAAGCGGCAAGAGGTTGAGTATATTCTGGCAGGAGCTTGCGAGCGGAGCGGGCATGAGCAGCGCGCAAGTGGCAACCGTGATGGACGGTCAACGTTCGGTTTAGCATGGGAACCGGGGAAACAAATTCATGTTCTGCTACAAACCGTTTGCTAACCAGGCTTCGGCGCTTTGACTTAGGCAAATATGTGTTCGGTTTAAAGCAGATTGTGGAGCGTCATGATCTTCCTCATACACTAAAGTAGGATGTTGTTTAGTGTGCGCTTCACCTATGTGTCACCGTGTCCATCTTCTGCTCCCGGTAGCGTCTGGGCAAAAGATGGATGCATAAATGAGCATTCAATGTCCAGGAAATTTACACGTTCCTGAAGCTTCTAATTTTATTCGATATTTATTGCCGTCGCGTAGTCCTGTATGAGGTTCGTCCGTTCAAGATGGTCGGGTTCTACCTACGTGCCGGCACCCCTTTCACCCATTGTTGTTATTTGTAAGTCGCATTGTAGTTTGCAATATCGAGCTTTCTTTCAAGAGCTCTTCGAATTCTGACTAGTGAGGGGATTTCGCGAAGATTTTTGTTATATTTCTGTCTGTTTTTCTTTTACTTAACAGTCCGGTCATAATGCAAGAGCCCTTAGATCGCATCAGGTTCACGGTCCGTTTATCTTTTCGTCAGCGATGTCTCCCTGAGTGTTTTGCACGGATCATTCTTTCTTACCTGATAACTAACTTCAAGGTGGTTCTTATTTATCGGTTAAAACCACCAAGAATCTTAGGGGTAGGATAGGTTCCCGCTTGCATGAACTCTTTTTGTAAAGAAATTCAAAAGTGGCTATCGAACGCTTGTGCTATCATGTACAGCGCTATTGGCCGAGTGTAATAAGGATGATTACTAGTAGGAAATTAAGTAATCGTACTTTACTCTTGTGAATGACATGAACAGTTGGCAGAGATATCGCGAAAGGGCTCAAAGTCTGACGGCGTGTTGTTTATGGAGAGGCTACGCTTTGGGCGCCTCGCGTTAGGTGTCCGAAGTTAAACCAGCCGTTTTGCCATTCCTGATTTCGTTCCAATCTTTAATACAGGAAATGCGGCAAGCAAACATTTTAGAACTCCCGTAATGATGGAGCACTGATCAATCTGCTTGTCGCCGGTGTACCCTCACTTGCATCCGAAAGGTCCGTCATTCATGGCGTATCATTATTGGTACAGAAACGCTTCGGAAAGTCAAACTTTCATTCTCAGAAGCCTGTAGCGCCAGCGATACTTAGCAAGATGCGGTTAGTAATCACGCTGTGCAACCTCATGGTATGTTGCGTCATGAACACCGATCCTATACCCCATTACAGAGAATATAACCTAACCGAAGATAGGGTATGAGGCCCATTTAAGAGTTTCATATAATCAGCGATCATCTTCAATAAGGTAACCTGTGAAAACAATGGATATATTAACCCTTTCAACTGACGCTATTTTTCCCCATCTAGTTTTAAGCCTTGGAGAGAAATCATCTGCTTGCACGTATTGCACTCGGATTCAGATGTAACTTTACGTGGAGAAGCAATACAGCCAATGGAGTGATTTTTGTTGGTCCGTTTCTTGTTTTCCGTATTTTTCCGACGCAGTCAGAATATGGCAGATTCTGCGACGGTGCTGTTGTTGCTTTCACATGAGCCCTTACGGTTGTTGATGGTTTGCATACTAGTCGTTGGCCTGCCTATCTTTGCGTAACGTTTCGTGAAATTTGTCGTGACAGTTCACTTGTACAATAAACTGGCGATGGGGCACACCGATCGCAGTATAGCCATTGTAAATGGCTATGCAGAAATGTACAGCGTCAGGAGTTTCGTCTT
The DNA here is from genome assembly GCA_008360955.1 of Fasciolopsis buskii. Classification (NCBI taxonomy): domain Eukaryota; kingdom Metazoa; phylum Platyhelminthes; class Trematoda; order Plagiorchiida; family Fasciolidae; genus Fasciolopsis; species Fasciolopsis buskii. The sequence continues at coordinate 43,810 of LUCM01006047.1, forward strand.
TGGATGTGCGCTCCGAACATAGGAATGCGCAGCCGTTTAACATGGGCGACGTAAGTGTATCCGCTTTACCGCTAAGACCGCTAAAGATCATCTACCATTGGGGGCAACAGCAGGTAAATGTTCGGGTAGATTATCGTTTACTCAAACAGTAGCGTAATTTTGTCTGCCGCTTTTCCAGTATTTTCTGCATTCGATGTTTGAATTAGACGGATTTCGCGGGATTTTTGCGGACTGATATCGGGTTGGATCTGGACTTGATACAGCATTCTATTTGGGTGTTTCACGGTTGTCATTGACGCCAGTGGGTAAGCACGCCGACGAAAATTTGGCAAAGCCCCACATCAACTATGTAGCGGGGTTGCACCCTATGGTGAGCTATACCGAAAGATGAAATTTGGATAAACAGGCCCTTTTCCAAAAGCTGTTACCAAATGAAACGGCCGGAAATTACAACTGTCTGATCGCTTACCCAGTCTAATAATAATAATAATACTGTATATTTCTCGATTTGCGAGAGGCATGCGCATGGCAAGATCAAATTTTTACAAGGATGATGCACAGGAAATGTAAATGATAGAAGTGGAATGGGATAAGATGGTGGGAGCAATAATGAGTTTTTCAGAGGCTCACTGGAAGGTTAAATGAGATGCTGCAAAGCAATAGGGGAATTACAAGTATGCCAGTGAAAAGCAAAAAGTAGAAAACTCAATTTTTAAGGCCGAGAAATAGTTTACTGGGACTGTTTGCAAGTAGCGGACAACGAGTCATTTCGTGTTTAAGTGCACTAAATGTGCTCACTGCTGGCACACAACATGGACGGAGCCCGACAGTGGATAGTGATATATGGCTAGAGACACCAAGCGTCGGAAGTCATGACGTCGGACGGAAACGTGAAGCTAAAGAGACGACAAGCAGTGGTAATGCAGTACTTGGATAGAAGTGGTGAAAACCAGGCGGAACGTCAGGCAAATTGGATGAGATACGTAGCTGACAACAAAGAGCCAAAAAGTGTGGAAAAAGATTGTCTCAAAGTATCTGGAGGAAATTTGTGAAGCTTTGGATGCGGAACTCCAAGGATATTGATAATATCTACATACGGATGGTGGTAAGCTGTACCGAGAGTCTCGTCAGATAAGGGAGGTTATGTGCATGAACACTCCTAAAATACAACAGCCAAGAATGTCGTCTATGCTGTCATTTGCATTGTCGCATCTTTTGATCCTAGTCAGCAGTACGGGTGGGGGATATGAGGCGCGTAAGCCGTTATGGAGACAGCAGCAATCGCGATTTTAATCGATCTCAGAAATGCGAGTTGAGATATCCAGTGCGACAATCCGCGTAGTTACCGTTGACCGGGCCAGAACAGGAATGATACGTTAGCAGATTCGGAATCGCCAGTACGAGGACAGAAGCGTTAGCAAAACGTCTGCTGCGGATGCGACATCTGAAAAGCAAGAGAGAAGTAGTCTGGCTTGGGTGCCAGCTTGGGGTTATGGTGATTATTGGATCGCGACAACATACCTACACCATAGTGCATCTATTCTAGAATGAGCAACGGTAGCAGTTTTCGGCGTAGATGAATGTTAGGGGCTGCCAAGAACGACCTACTCAGCTCCGCCAAGTCAGTGAAGAGGATAAGATGGCAAGAAGAGCGAGAGGTACACAGGCTGGTGTTTAAAATCACAGGATGTGATCAGAGCATGGATCCTACAATAAGTACGCTGACATTTTCGTCTACCCACATTGGGAGAATTTTGAGAGTTAGTGAAGAGAGTACATCACTACAAGGGAGGTCAAAAAGTACATTAGTGGGGACGTGTGATAAAGTGAAGAAGTTAGAGGTGAAGCCGAATCCCTGATGGTGATCTCAGCAAAGAATAGATCACAAACTAAAATTCTATCCCATGTTCGTAGGCCTCGTCTAGTCCAATGTTAGCTCGTGTCAGGTTAATTAAGAACTGGACATCCAGTAGCTTTGCCAGATGGGCTTTGAACTGGGCTAAATTTGGGCACGACCGCAGGGAACTAGGGAGTTTGTTCCACAATTTAGAGTAGGCAACTGTGAAGAATTTAGCCCTGATCGATAGTCGAGTCAGGGGTATTCTTAACGAGTAGTATCTACTACGAAGTGGATATGAGGGACAATCGGCGTCGCGTGTGACGTTTTTAGTAGAGTGGACATTATTACGGCAAAGATGATTTCCCACACTTTCATAGCCTTTTCTGGGCCCAAATCGTCGGCCATTTCGATTTTTCTTCTTCAAGAGCTTGCACATGGAGTCCCCTATGGAAAACTTGGAAGCAGTTAGTACCTACTTCTTTTCAGCTTGCATTACTCACAATCTGCCACACACGTGAATCTATTCCATGCTGACTTCGGCGAGGTTACGTGCCATCTCACCACGGCAGTGATCTGTGCCATACCAAATTACAGGCCGGGAACTGATCGTATGCCACCAGTTCTATTTCGCAACGCTGGCCCACATGCCTTAGTAACCCTTTTAATCTGTTCTCGCTGTCCATGTTTTGCGCCACCCGCCCGTCATAATGGAAGACCTACGTTATTGTTTCGTACCACAGAGATTTTTTCACATGGCCATGAAAACTTTCGTCCCATTATCACCCTTCAGTTTCATCCGGACTTATGGAAGTTTTGTCAAAGAAGAACTGGAGAACTTTCCTGCCGCTCACATTCTAATCAACACCACCCAACACAGCTAGTTTGACTTCTTGAACCTAGTTACCCAGAATGCTGAAACCTACCGGTCAATGCTAACACGCTTCTTAGACATGCCAAAAGCGATCGATGGCGTTTTCCACTCTCAACTTCTGGTCGAAATTAAGACAAGGGATATGAAATCCAATCCTGTCCTGGTTATCATCTGATTATCTGATCGCTTTCGGGTCGTAAATAGCAAGTTATTTTCCTAGTCCTTTTCTATTACCAATGGGGTTATTCAGATTGGCTTCATTGGTCCCGCAGTATGAGCATGATATCTTTAAAAGTATTCGTCACGGTCCACAATTATTGTTTGGTGGTGACGTTAAGATGGCTTACACTTTTGAAGTTGGTTCATTAACCTACACCCCTGAATTTGTTTATGAAGACCTAAAGTCACTCGACGGCTGCTGTTACAAATGACCTATAAAGTTTTCTCTGAATAAGACCTCTTTAAAAACGTAAACTCCTTTCTTCCCCGGGCTCCACTCTCCATAAAAACCATGCCCATTTGTGAATTACGCTCTCTTAAGGAGTTAGGGCTCCAATAATACTGCTCTTTCAAATTTCTCTGTGCAAGCCTATCACTAAGCTGCCAGGGCTGAAGCAGCGCCATAATGACTGTAACGGACTGTCGCACTGAATATTGCCGACTAATTACCTACAAGCTCCTCGCTAGGCCGCTTGATTATTTGCTTATTACCTTCACGCATGTGCGTGAAGTTGACCGAATTGTAAGAGAGAATGGGCAGCGGACGTTCACCGGAAACATCATTAGACCTTTTTCCGTCCTAAGCTGCAGAGACAGAAGCGAGCTCATTCATCTTGAGCCACTATGGTCTCCTCGCAAAATGATGTTCATTCTGGTAAAAACGGCAAAAATGATGCTGTTGGTCCCACGTATCTACTTCGAAGTAGATACTGCTCGGTGAAGACACTCTTGACTCAGCCAGCGTTCAGGGTAAAATTTTTCACAGTTACCTAATTTAGGCTGTGGGAAAACTCCTCAATTTACTACACTCAGGACAAAATTCACCTCAGCTTAAGTCCTACTGGCAAAGTTACTGGATATTCCCTGTTAATCAGCCTGACACTAGCTAATACTGGACTATATGAGACTTGTTAATATAGGGCAGGATGCCGGTTTATGACCGAGATTTTGCTACGATAAGCACCTGGGATTATCAGAATTTAGCTTCCCCTGTTGTCACCTCGCATTCTCGCACCCTCGTGCTAGTAGATTCCTTGGCTTCCTCTCTTCGATGTAGCGGATGTACAGTTGTTACCATCGGCGAAGTTAACTAACCAACGAAGCGCTTCTAATCTGTTCTCACAATAATGTCAACATAATGCAAGAAGGATCAATAATCTCATCACATTCTCCGATTAAAAAAACTCTAACCTCTGTGCTTCATTCTTTTCCGTGTCGCCGTACACTGTTTATTGACTCAGCAGCGATGGATAGGCCGGTTTTAGTAATCTCAAACCCGAAAAACCCGGAAAACGTCAGCTAAAATCCGAGGTCTAGTTACCAACTCACATGCAAAAATGCATTAAATTGCGGGACTGCTGCAGTTTCCCTTTGCAGAAAATAAACACTCAGGACTACAAAGGCCGCTAGCCTAGCCATCGTAGTACGCTTGCAGCAGCTCCATCAAAAAGCTGATCCACCTAATATAGAAATTGCTTGGGCCAGGATTTAGTGCTCCTTGTTTTCCAGTTCTTGATAAACCAACCCGTTTGATGTTCCGGTTCCAGTCCGCTTTCTTTTACTGGGTAAGCAGCGCAAAGAAGGGTGATCACGACATCCGTCAACATTTGGGATGGTCCAAAAAACCAAACGTTAACTCCAGGGTAGCTACCAATATTTCCTAGCTGAATTAGTTTGCGTCATAAGGACAACCGCAGCTACGCTTCTCCTGACACCAGATTGGCCCCAGCCAAATCACCACATTAGTCCTTTTTTGATAGCCACGGCACCCATTCTATGTATCAGTGGCTCACCCTCCAAGAATCGTCTTGAGGCCAAACCTCCTTAAAGTTCTTCCGCCGTGAAACATTTTTACGGCATCTAAATTCCATCAACGTCCGTCGTCACTAATTCCAAACTGCGAGCGATATTTTCAACTTTCTCCTGAAATATTTCATTAATACAATAAACATTAGGTTGGATGAGGCATCAATTTGTCTCCGGTTGATTTACTACCATAAACCCAAGTGGCACCCAGGCAAGACTAATTTGCTGTTTTATTTTTAAGACACCGCGCCCAAGATTTATACGCTATTGACAATTCCACACTCGTACGGGCATTCCCAAATCTACTAGCTTTTCCTTTCTTCCAAGGCAATACTAGCCGAAAATGGCCCCTGAATGCTGGTCCTTTCCACGCAAATCACACCTCTGATCGCTTTGGATAAATCTGCTCAGATAGGCCCTTACGCTTATGAAGTTCTCTGCTGACAAAAGCTCTCTGGTAACATAAAAATGCCATGTTCCTCCGGGTGCCCTCTC
>LUCM01006049.1:0-44487 GCA_008360955.1 Fasciolopsis buskii
CGAGGCAAGTCTGACGCGACCGGTGGAAATCACGCCACAGAACAAAATTATGCACAATGCCATTTTGAGACCGCTTTTTACCGCACGTAAAACACTGGCTTGCAGTGGTTTTAATGTTGATCGAGCACTTTGCACAAGGATTGAGTCGTAGGTTGATGTATTCAGCGCCCTCGGTTTATCAAGCTGTGATCTAGCATCAGGTTTTTATGTGTTTTGCGGGACGCCTTGCAAAATCGCCATAACTATAGTTTTTGGGACCCAATCTAGCCTCAGGCTGTCAGGTGAGTTGAAGCATACAACCAATTATGAGCTTGCCCTGTATATTTCACATTTCCTTTCTAAAGATGCTTTGAATCAACAACAGAGCTAACAGTTACAATTAATTCTAAATCCCGTTGGCTCCGGTTCCCAATGCGACTTTCATCTGCCCACAAAATCTTTCCATCTTACCACTGGCTTTTTGTGATATGCACTTCTGCTATTTTTACGTAGTAGGCGGAGATGGAACAAGCGATGTGGAGGCCAAGCAATGGCCCTGCTTGGGGGTATTAGGAAATATGTTGAGACGTCTTTCTCCTTTTTTTCATTTCGCCATCTTTAGGACCTCAGAGGTGACTATATTTGCTGACCAACAGGCCGAGGCACAGGGTTCGGAAACCAAATCAGTCCGGCTTCTGCTATGCATCCCGTTTCTGGAACTCACCATCCTTAAAAATGATGCGACAGTAAACAAAGTGCCATGCGATTTGTGGAGCAAAAGCGATACAAATTTGGTTAGTATGAAATTATATTCTTCATCTATATATCTACCCTCCGCAAATCACAATTTAACTATTGTTGTTTCCGCATCCTACTCATTTCCTCTTTGGGATTTATTACATTTATATAATCAGCGGACCACTTTGTGCAACACTGCACGTCTTTTGAATTTACTGGGAACGGCAGACTTCTCTTCAAGAAGCATTTTCTCCGTTTAACAACGTGTGTTTTGTGTCGTCATCCTGCGGTTGTTTTCCCTTTATGGTTGCCACTGCTACTTCTTAACAGGAATGGGGTGTCTTGAGTTGTGAGAAAGCACCCTCCATTTTGGCTCTGTTGACGATTCTGTTTCCGTCCACACCTTACCGTCTCTCGATGTCTCTGCATGCTGCGAAAACGTTTGACCCGTCTTCCCGGTCTATATTTGTTGGCACAACCCTTCTTAAAACAAGTAGTTGTTTTGAAGTCAGGTGTGAAACTGTGCCTGTCGTGTATGAGATCTCTTAGTGAATAGCCGCAGCTTGTGGTACGTCATCAAACAGCGTTTTTATTTCTGGCGCTCGGTATGCATTGGCTGAGGTAATCTACAAACGTCTGCAAAGAAGGACCATTGGTCGCCAATTACACTGGGTGCTGAAAGTAGGGCCGTCAACTGCTTTTCTAAGACGGGATTTTGTCTTTTTCGGGGAGCAGCAGGGAATCGTCAGCATCGAAAAACACCCACCATTAAGTTGGTGGTTTTCACCGACCTAATCTTTTGTTATATGGTAAAACCTAATCATGAGGTTTGTAATGTGGAGTTTGCTAAGCATCATGACCGGATGTCTGCCCTCAAATCTAAGGTCGGCACAACAAAATTGTTACGCAAGGATCTGGTATAAGTAAGATGTCCAGAAAAAAATGGCAAATTTTTCTGACTAGGAAAAAGGGTGTTATGATTACCACAACTTACCCTGATTGACTAAAAATCAAGGAAGAGATCTCACTGCGACGGGCAGTGTAACGCAAGTCCTCCTCTCAAAAACACTGTCGTCATAAGCCAAGAAAACGGGATGTTTCTCACTGTCCGAGTTCTTTTGGCTGTTAAGAAAATAGTGCTACTAAAAATAAGCCCCGCTGCGTTCAACACCACATCCCTCGGTGTCTGCTCATTCTAGTCCTTCAAGATCACGAATGCAACAGTAAGCTACACAGAGTTATGAGGTTTTCTATGTGACCGAGAGTTTAACGGTAATACAGCGGCTAGTAAATTATCCCCAGCTTTGAAGGCGTTAATTGACGCTAGCCTGAACTTGGCAAGGGAGTTGCAAGAAGTGTATAGGCAACTGGACGGCATTGGGACTTAACTGGCCAACGTCTCTGCCAACCGTATTTTGTATTTGAGTATTCACCGCAAAAATAGAGAGGAAGCCCAAAACCTTAAATGAATAAGCGTGCGACAAAATGGTAAGTGTATAAGACACAAAATATTTCATTTCCAGCAGCCTCGTATCCCTATTTTCCGATCCCGCAGACAGAGTACGCAGGGAGTCATAGTTTCATTGTGATACTCTGAAAAATGTTCATTGTGATGAATATCGTTGAGGAATTCGCAAAAATAGACCGCAAGTCACCGCGTCATGTTTCATCAGTGGGCATTTGGGACTATGTTGCCCTTCAGTCGGGAGGATTTGTCGACTTACTAGGTATCACTTCGAGATTGTTTTTCTGCTTCAGGCGCTACAGGCAACAAAATATAAGGCATTGCCGTTTCCAAAAGCAAGCATCCAAGAACATTTAATCGATTACCATTTTTATCTGCTTTCATACGTTTTCGGACCTCGAAGGTGACTGATTTCAAAACGTGACCCGTGGATGCTAAGCTATGAATGATAAACAGTTTGGGGTTTCCACGACATTGGTTGCTGGGAATGGGCAACAAACATTCTTCTTCTAGCAACGCCTGCTCAAATTCGGCTGCTTTTTGTGGGTTGCCTGGTATAGGTCTACGAAGGTGACAGAATACAGTGGGTTACATCTAGCTGCGGTGTATTTTAATCCCACTTCCTCACCGAGTGCCGGACGGTCCGTTTTTTTGCATGGACTACTGGAACCGTTTGATGGATTAATGATGAACTTAACTGGGAGACAACTTAGACTGGTCTAAGGGAAGCATTAGTGATAAAAAAGAGACTTATCTTTCCACTGAAAACATCGGTCACCTTGGAAAGTGCTGGGATTACTTAAAAAAGGGTTGGTAATATACCAAGGACTTAAACCATATTAGCGTATTTTGTCACCGAATGAGCTTTTTGGTTGATTTGGGAAAACTTTTACCTTACAGTTAGATGTCAGTGAGCTTTACGAGGCTAAATCGGATATAGTAATTGCCGTTTTTGCTTAATGCATGGGGTAAGATATGCAGGTGAATATTCACAGGCAATAATAACGCATACCATCCAGCAAAATTGTTTGGCCTTCAAATGGTAGTGGCTAAGGGGAGGCGCCGGTTTAGATCATGACCTTCACATATTTGGGCGATGAAGAAAGAAAGGGAATCATTGGCCTTAAAGCGGATAGAGTGCATTAAAGAAGTCAAAAATCTTCCTGGGTCAGTGGGAGGATGCAACTCAACGTCGAAGGGCACGCCTACTCTCAGTAACAACACAGCTTACGATCCCGCCTATTTTGATGGCCTAAGCAAATATGGCGTAACGAGTAACGGTGTTAAAGCAGGGCCGGAAAAGCCCGACTTTGCATTCTTCGGACATAGTGCTCCAGCTTCACGTATCACCTTAGTGCTGGAAAGCATTACTGCAATTCGGGACTGCCCACCGCCTTCTTTTGCCGACAATCACGAAAGAATGTCGGCCTGGTTAACATCTGTCTTCGATTTGTGCACGACTGCTTGAAAATCATTGCTGCTTCAGGTAAATTTACACGTTCTGAAACGTGCGGTTACGCATCCTGGGGCCGCAGAACCTGCGATCCTTCCCATAAAGCTTTTTCATTACAAAATATTATACACAAACCACAATTCTCTACTCCTCGGCACCCGTACCTGTGCTAACCAGCTCCTCTGACACTGCAGTACGAGCAGCATCTTAATGCACATCGGCGATTCTTGGAATTTGTTTGCGTTCTTTCCGAACACTTGAAGCCGGCATCGTCCAGATACCGAAAATTGGCAGGGGCTGCTAGTTGTCTACCTCGCTGTTTAGTATTTCTGGAAGACAATTAAGGGTCACCCATTCAAGGTAATGACGGATCACAAACCGCTAGTATTCGCACTGCATTCACCTCCGATCAGTGAACGCTGAGCGAAATTCCCCACTTAGAAATTGTTTCATAGGTCACTGTGAACACACGACATGGCTCTGTGGTAGTCAGCGTCGTCGTTAGTGCACGTTCCCGTATACACCAAATTATTTGTCCCCCGGCAGAAAGCATCCACCTTGACGCAATGATAGAGGCACATGCGACAGACACTTCCTTCGGCCAACTCAGAATGGACAGCTCTTTAGGAGAAAATGTTCATCGGCTTATCAAGGCTCCACTGCCTGGATTACGAGGCAAAGACACATTGCTACAACCTCCTAGTTTCCCCCCGTCGTCTTACGTCTACTTCTAAGTACTGAAATATGTAAGTCGTTTCACTAGCTGGCCATAGGCTATTTTATGGTTGGATTGATATTTTCCGGTGTCCCGCCAGTGACGTCCTAAAGCCGTTCGTAGTTGGCGGCAGCTTTTCTAAATTTGCTTCGAACACTGGGCTGAAAATATATCAGAACGAGCGCCCACCACCCGCAGGCGCTGCTCATGGGGACTTCCAGTGGAAACAAAGACACGGCACTTCCCATCGCACCGGAAGTACCGGATGTTCAAAGCAACAGCTGCGGCTATTCCTTGATTTTGCCACTACATTCAGATCAGATTGTTAAAGGCTGTTCCGCTTATAAATATATAACCGTATTAAGCAGAAAAGAACATCTTTATTGCGGTAACATACGAGCTGGCAAGCATGCCCCCGCGTGCTGTACTGACAAACGCAGAACTAAACTTTGTTTCGGCGTCTGTTACCAAGCCATGCATCCACCGGCGCAAACATATGCCGTTTCCGCAACTGTTCTCGCTGAATATTTTCTAGATTCACTCTGTCTCCTTCTTTTATGATTGAACCGAATAAGCAACGATAATCCACCATAGATCCTACGTATATTTTGAGTAGATCCAAGGTACTTCGATTAAACATTTTTATCTTTTACTGTCTTTATTAGTGAAATAACTGTACGTATTTTTTCAGAAAAGTGGCTGCGGCCAACAGTTGGCTGCCAATTGGGAAAGTTGACCGGGGGTGAGAGTATTCGAACTCGCGACCCTCAGGTCCAAACCCGCGACCTTATTCGCTTGGCCGCCACCGGCCTCTGAGGATTGACCGATGATTTCCGCACTGGAAAAATCTATCCGTCCAAGCGATCCAGATTTGAGATCGTTGCACGTTTCAACCCCCCAATGTGCAAGGGCGAGTCTTCCCCTGGGTCCTGGGCATTACTGATCACCTCAGTCCCGGCGTTAGGTTCTTTGTAGCATCTCATAGCACTTCCAGACGTTCTTGACTTAGGGCAACCCCAACAATGACTTCACCAGCCGAAACAAAGTGACGTCAGCGCAACACCATAACATTAAAAACCTTAAAAATTATGATTGTCACTGACATGCTCAGTCCCGCTTATGTACTTATTTGTTAGTTCTGGCGCCAAAATTCTTAATGTCTCAAAAAGACCAAAGCACGCGGAGAACATTGGAAGCTAATTTATTTAGGGAACGTTCTTACACGAAGTTTCTCTTATCTGACACACCTCCCAGTACAGCTTACTGCCATCCGCATGTAAATATAATCATAAATGCTTTAAACCCTCAAGAGGACTCAAGCTTGGAACCCAAGCCGTTCCCGTTAACTGTCAAGTTCGCAACCTGGGCCTAAATTATTTCTGAACCTTCAACTTCTCGGAGCATGCTGTCGCACAAGTGGCGAAAGCAAATATATTAGTGGGGCCGTTACCCCGAAATCTGAGGTTGAAAGAAAGCAATCCACCTCTTTTTAGGACCCACTTTAAATCCATTCTAGGATATTGCCCTCTAGTCTGTTTTTATATGAGGCAATGCCACACAGTGGCGATTGAGAACGACCAGCATGCATCTACCAAGCAGTTTATTGGCTACTCTGGAGGCCTAAATTATATGGATCGATGTGAGTCACTGAAATTAGATCCCTTGTGGCTCCGACGCATAAGAGTAAACCTGATGCTCTTTAACAATATTATCACACGTGACAGCTGTCTCTGAACCTTGTGTTAGACTCTCACCCCCATATTTGCTCCAAAATGCGGCTTTCACTATAACTCTCCCAGTTCCAAAGCCTCCCGTTAGAGCCAACTTCTTTATTGTTAGATATTCGTCATTATGGGATAAACTCCCCCATCAGCTGCACATTTTGTCACCATTACCTACTGTATTTTAAACGATGTAGGTATAGTAGCGACTGCGACCTTTCACATTAATCTATAACACCCATATTCATATGAGGATCAGCTGCATGAAACTGGATTGGGCTTCTGAAAAAACGCATTGCTGTCACCTTTTCGATCATTGCGGAAAGGACAGTAAACCTCACTATTCGTATCATATAGGAATTAACCAAGTCCCTCCCACTTCAAACAAAGCTCCAGCATCAGCTCATGCTACTTATCTACATGCCGTTCCACGTCGGATGAAACTCACCTACAAATCGGTACCTATAACTAAATAGTCTGACTTTATATCCATAAACCTTATCGTTCTAACTACGTATAGGGTTTTTTTTTATTGTGAATGATATAATATTAATAACACAGCGTTGTTGGTAGATGTAATGCGCCAACGTTTCGACTACCGTGGGTGGTCTTTCTCAAGGCAAGTTTTACAATTGTAAAACACAATAAAACACAATAAAAAAACCAATACATGGCGCATCGATTTTCCGATACACTCCTTACGTCGTTTGGTCCGGATACGTATAGGGTTGTTCATCCACAACCCTCTCCCATCCACTCGCCTAATTAATTCCAACACCGTCGCCAGAACAGTGTGGCAACGATAAACGGCCACGGTCTTCTAAAATAAACATTCACTATCATCATCACCCTCACTTTTCATCAACTCTCTCCAAGCCAAAGAATCTGGCCCGTTGAAATCACCCTGTTTCTCACGAAACCAAAACGTACCCTCCGGACGGAATAAGTTCAACCTCTTGGATTCTTCCTTTCTCACTCGTCGATATATCTGTCCATTTTAGACAGTTTGAACCTCTTGCCATCTCCATGAACATAGGGCCCGACCTGGTACGTCCTATTTCCTTAGTGACCGTTTCCATCTACCATACAGCTGGCTGGACTATTTTTTATTTTCAGCCAACGTCTATGTATTTTGGTTTGCACTACGCGTTCTAGTATCCTCCTTCTCTGAGCCGCTCTTAAATCTCAGGTGGCAGCTTGGATAGAGCGCCGTCCGTCTTTTTCTCTCTCTTCTAGGCCTCATAATTCTGCTTCAATGGAAACAATTACCCCATGCTCTGGCTACCACGGTTTTGGCTCGCCTGCGGTTATCCAATCCAGGAAAAAACAAATCTCATTACGCAACCAATGCCATAGTTGAATTACGCCTCCCATGCCACGAGTTTACCGGCGTTACCACGATAGTGCGGGGTGCGGTCATATCGACCGCTTTGGCCGGCGCACATCGGGTGGGCAGCTCGGCTGCAGCGGTATGTGGAGGCAGCTAGGTTGACGGACTACACCCCCCGCGTTCACCCTCAAACGGTGTTTCTCAGGTTTGGCGACCGGAACTCAGCCAGCCTCACCTACTAGCACCGTTGTGGCAAACAGCACTCTAGCTCCCACATTCACGCGCAACATTTTGTACTGGCTTCCTCTTGCTCCTTCTCAAAATTCTTCTGCCAAAGCCACACGAAACTGACTCAGGAAGAAGAGTATTTTTGTTTGCATCTGATATAAAGCGATGTTCACAATGAATATTGACATTTGAAAACAGCTGGAGACCGTCATTTTTTATCAAACTCTATTCTGGTCTGCGAAATTTGGCAATAGACAGATGCTCTTAGCAACTGTTTTTCAAACGAGTACGCCAAATTTTGCCTTACTTGATTACGGTTATCCTTTCTTTCCAACCCCACCTTCAACTCTGGGCCTAGCTAAAATTCAAGAAATCAAAGTTGCTCAAAACCTCATAGATTTATCTTATGATTACACAATTCCCATCACATTTCGCCGATTTTTTTGCTCACCGAATTGTGCCTCCACATTTTTGCGTTTTATGCTGCCTCATGTGGTATCCAGTCTGGTTTTGACCCACCGCTCCCGTTATTACATCTATGTTGGTCTTCATCTTTACCCCATAATCCGCTTGAGTTTTGAGGATTCACGCCAACTGGCGTCGAAAGCCATTGCCTTCCACCATATTTTGTGACTGCATTACGCACCTTTGTGGCATTCAAACATAGTATTACTCGCAGCGCTGGACTGGTAATCAGTCATAGAAAAATCTTTGCGAATCATTGTCTAGCTTTGATTTAAAACCCTGATTATCGTGCCCAGCAAATCATATTACCTGCTATGATCTTGCAAGCAAAACCTCATTATTTGCATGTCTGCTTTCCGATTTTCGTGTGTGCGCTGTGCCAGCCCTGCACAAATTTAATCCTGCGTTGATCATCACTTTTGCAAATCGAGAAGCATACGTTATCAGTGTTATTATAATTATTCTTAGGAGCTCTATATCCAAAGCTTCACAAGTTTCCCCCGGATAGTTTGAGACAGTCTTAACAGAATTCCTCGATCTTCACAATTTTTTGGCCGTTTATTGTTGTCGGATAAGTGTCTTATTTAATTTTTCTGATGTTCCGCCTAGTTATCGCTAATTCAATTCTTTGCGCGTTCGCGTAAAGTCAATCGAATCGCAATCGAGAATGTGCAGCGTGCATTCACTAGAAATCTCCATGGTCCGTCATCTAGCTTAAACTACGGAGACAAATGCGAGGTGCTTGGACTTGAATCATTGTGGCTTCGTCGAGTTAAATTAAATCTTGCATTCCTCTTTAATCTTTGCCACAATAATTTCCACTCTACTACAAACGTCCCGCAAGACGCTGGTTGTTCCCCTTATCCACTTCGTTGCAGATACTTCTCGTTAAGCGGCTGAATGTTTTCATCGTTTTTCAGTGATAAATCGAAGAACCTGCCATATGCCTGTGCAAATTTGCGAAGTTTTCCGGCAAGTTTTTATAAGCTGTTTGCTTGATTCTGTCGGCGAAGGGACCGGTATGGGTGGCACTCGATTTACCTAACTGTGCCAGAGCTGCTTGTGGGTTGGGCTGTTTTAGGGCACACAGCTTCTGCTTTTTCACTGTGGAAGCCCATAATCTTTTACAGTTCGTGGTCCTCAGGTAGTCCATGTACGTTTTGTGGATTCCGCAGTACATATTGTCCTGGTTGCTTCATTTGGTGGGCATCTACGGACTGCATGCCGTTGCAAAACTGCTGAGGCACCCGAGCAACAATGAACAAAGCTTGTCAGTTACCATTTGCGCCTCCCTTGATGAAGAAAGCAAGTTCCGGTTACAGGTGCGGAGGAGAAATGCTAGGTGATCCATGTTTGCCCCAAGGTATGGCCTAGCGTGTAGGTGGAACGCTATTTTGGAAAATCTGCGGCTGGTGGACATGTTACACCGCCAGTAGAAAATAATTCTAACTGTTGACAATAATTAAGCCCACAGGAAATATTAGACCAATAATATTTTAGTTTCCTGCTGGATCGCTTCTATGTCGTATCCGCCCCATTTGACGGATGCCACCGAAGAAATGGAGCAAATGCATGGGACAAGTAAAACTGGACAGACGAATTCCTGAACCATTGAAGTCTCACGGTTGACATCCTCCAAAAATGCTGTCTTGTTAAAACTGTATCATTTGCAACTAATGTTCAACTTTATTTAGTAATGGCAGAATAATGGCCCAGGAAAATTACAAAACCAGAGATTATTGGGTCTTCCCAGTGAGCGGTCAAAGGCTAGCAAAAATATTCACCAAATGCTTAAGTATGATGGTGGCCCACAGTCGATGTTCACTAGGAAATTTCCATGACCTTTTATTAATAAAAAGCATTTTAGGAAGAAGTGTATGATTGATTTAAAAGTTTGAGAAACACTAACAAACCAGCCAGTGCGAAAGGCAACCAGCTGAATCATTTGCTAAGCGAAGATGCTCAGAAAAGGCACAAAACTAGAAACTCCGAATATCAAGTAAGATTTGCGCAGCATGGTCTTGTCCGAAGCCGCAGTTACCTGTCAAGGGAAAAACAAGCAAACAGGCTCCTATGAGCATAATAATAATACTATATGCTTCTCGTTTTGCGAGAGGCATGCGCAAGGCAAGATAAAATTTTACGACGATGATGCGCAGGAAGTGTAAATGATAAAAGTTGAATGGGATAACGGGACGGGAGCAATATTGAGTTATTGCAGAAGCTCAGTGGAAAATGAAATGAGATGCTGCAGAACAATGGGCAAAGTACAAGTATGCCAGTGAAAAACAAAAAAATAGAAAACTTAATTTTCAAGACCAAAGAGAGTTTCCTAGGACTGTTCGCAAGCAGCGGACTACGAGTCATTTCGTGTTTTAGTGCACTAAATGTGCTCATTGCTGGCGCACAACATGGATGGAGCCCAAAGGTGGATATCGATATATGGCCAGAGACACCAAACGTCGAGAGCGTTACTTGATGGACGGAAACGTTAAGCTGAAGAGACGGCAAGCAGTGGTAATGCGGTAATTGGATGGAAGTGATGAAAACCAGGCGGAACGTCAGGCGAATAAGATGAGACACGTAGTTGAAATTAAATGGCCAAAAAATGCTGCGAGCGGAGGAAGATTGTCTCAAACTATCTGGAGAAAATTTTGAAGCTTTGGATATGGAACTCCAAGGATAGTGATTATATTTACATGTGGATGGCGGTGGGATGTACCGGAAGGCGCGTCAGATAAGAGAAATTATGTGTATAAACACTCCATAAATACACTAGCTAAGAGTGTCCTCCATGCTGTCATTTTCGTTGTTGCATCTTTTGATCTTAGTCAGCAGTACAGGTGGGGAATATGGGGTGCGCAAGCCGTTCCGGAGACAGCGGCAATCGCGGTTTTGCTGGATAGCAAAAATGCGAGTTGAGATATCCAGTGCGATAATCCGCTTAGTTTCGGTTGAACGGGCCATAACTCCAGCGCCAGTTCTAGCTAACGGGTTGCTAACAGGAATGATTGCTTAGCAGATTTGGAATCGCTATCACGAGGACGAAAGCTTTACTAGTGCGTCTGCTTCAGTTGCGAGATCTGAGACGCAAGAGCGGAGTAGTCTGGCTTGGGTGCCAGCCTGGGGTTAGGGTGATTACTGGATCCCGGCAAAATACCTGCAACATAGTGCATCCATTTCGTAAAATGTGGTTACTAGAGTGATCTATGGTAGCAGTTTTAGACGTAGTTAAATATTACGCACTACCAAGAACGACCTTTTCATCCCAACCATACCAGTAAAGAGGATAGGATGACATAAAGAGCGAGGAATACACAGGCTGGTGTTTGAAATCACAGGATGTGATGAGAGCATGGATCCAACAATAATTACGTTGACAGTTTCGTCAGTCCACTTTGGGAGAACTTCGAGAGTTAGTTGCTCAAGCCACTGGTGAAGTGGGTACATCACTAAAAGGGAGGTCAAAAAGTGCATTAGTTAGGATGTGCCAGAAAGTGAGGAAGTAAGAGATGAAGCGGAATCCCAGATAGTGAGCTCGGCAAAGACTTGGTCATGAAATAGAATTCAAACTCGTCTTTCTAAGCCTCGTTTAGTGCAATGTTAGCTCGTGTCAGGTTTATTAGGAGCCGGATACCTAGTATGTTTGCCAGCAAGAAATTGAACTGGGCTAAATTTGGGCACGACCGCAAAGACAGTGAGGTTTTTCCACAGTTTAGAGTGAGCGACTGGGAAGAATTTAGCCCTGATCAACAATCGAGTCGGGGGAATACCTAACGAGTAGCATCTGCAACGAAGTGGATAAGGGGAACAACCAGCGTCTTGCGGGACGTTTGTAGTAGAGTGGAAATTATTGTGGCAAAGATTAAAGAGGAATGCAAGATTTAATTTAACTCGACGAAGCCACAATGATTCAAGTCCAAGCACCTCGCATTTGTCTCCGTAGTTTAAGCTAGATGACGGACCATGGAGATTTCTAGTGAATGCACGCTGCACATTCTCGATTGCAATTCGATTGACTTTACGCTTACGCGCAATGATAATCGGGCGGTACTCGAGGTGGGGTCTAGTATGGAACTTGGGGTTGATAATTCTGCAGTCTTCAGTGCGAAAAGCTCTTAAGACCATTGCAGCGGTTCTTTTAGCTGCAGCGGTCTGATGGTGAGCCTGCTAGTGAAAGTTAAAGGAGCAGGAGTATTGCAACCCTAAGTCCTTAATTGTGTGTGATACAAAAATTGGCATGCCGATTACAGAGAGGGCGCCCGGAGGAACATGGCATTTATGTTTTATTGGAGAACTTTTGCCAGCAGAGATCTTTATAAGCCAATTGGAACACCAGTTATCAAGAGACTCTATGTCTTTATTGATAAACGTAAGAGTGGAGCTAAATAAAGCGGCCTCAAAAGAGTAGACTATTTTAGTGTCATCGGCAAACAGGAATGGCGTGCTATGACGAATAACCTTAAAGATATCATTAATGTATAGCGGGAAAAAGAAGAGGACCTAGGACGCTCCCCTGAATGACCCCGCTGGCAGTAGCAGAGTGTTGGGAAAAATAACCGTAAATATTGAATACCTGAAAGCGATCGGAAAGGTCCTAATTTTGGCCAGGAGTCTGGAGTTGGAAAAGCGGTCAAACGTCTTTGACATGACTGAAAAGACTATGGGTATCAATCGGCGGAATCAGCGCCCTGGGTAACTAGGTTAAAAGGCTCAAGCTGACAGGTGGGGTTAGATAGCCCCTTCAGGAAGCCGTGTTGGGTAGGGTTGATAGGATTGTGAGTAGCAAGAAAGTTTGCCGACTGTTCTTTATCAAACGTTTGCATAAACCTGGGATGATCTGGATTGTGTCTATTAGGGCGAAGGTTCTCAGGTTAATAAACAAGTTCTTTATTGTGGCGTGGAAAATTATTGGGGTCCTTCCTTGTAAGGAATAAGTACCTCCAGACATTGTATGTGAGAACAGATTTAGAGGGAGCAGAGGACTATCCAGGCCAGCGGTGCAAAACACGGCTGGTTGGATGCATACAGGCCACCGCCTGTGGGATGGCCTGGCACATTTATTCACTGTTGTGACGACAGCAACGTCGAATGACATGGAGAACAATCTCATCGAAGTTAGCATGAGTTGGATTTCAGGGTGTGGTTGATTGCTGTTAATGAGTGTAGGAAATAAATATGTATTGAATAATTCCACTGTGTCTACAGGGGAATCAAAGAGTAAGGTACCGAACGTGATAAAGTTCGGAACGACCAACGAGTTGGGCTAAGAAGGAGCTTTAAGCATTTGGCGAGTATTCCGAAGTGGGTTAGGCGAACCAGAGCTAGAATTTGCTGCTTTTGAAATTTACGTCAGATCCAATAAGAAATTCTTACTACCAGCGGTGGGTTTGTATTAATAGCAGGAAGCCTCACGTTTTATTGAATATTTTCAAACCTTCAGAATTTTCGGCTGGTGTTTACAAACTCTACTAGTTTTCCTGGGTTTATTTTGAGTCATCTGACTGGATTGAAGAATTAAGATAAAAATAAGATTTGCGCATAGGTCCAATGCACATCCTGCGGGTCAGGCGATAAAAGAAATCCAGACCAATCGAAGGTTCGCAGCGCTTTCGGTACCTCGTCCCAAAGCGTAGACAGATAAAACAGAATAATAATTATAATGTATATTTCTCTATTTGCGAGGGGCATACACAAGGCAACATCAAATTTTTACGAGAATGAGGCACAGGAAATGCAAATAATAGAAAGCAAAAGAGATGAAGGGGTTAGAGAAACCTTGAGTTATTGGAGAAGCACGCTGGAAAGTGAAATAAAATGCTGCAGAGCAGTGGGCAAATTACAAGTATACCAGTGAAGAGCAAAAAATAGAAACTGATTTTTCAGGACGAACCAGTTTCTTGGGACTATTTGCGAGAAGGGGACTGCCAGTCATTTTGTGTTTAAGTGCAATAAATGTGCGCACTGCTGGCGCGAAACATAAACGGAGCTCAACGGCGGATGTTGAGAAATTGCTGGAGCCCACAGAAGACAAAACTGTTGCGTAATGGGCGGAAACGTTAATCTGAAGAGATGAAGAACAATGGTAATACGGTAGTTGGATTGAATTTGTGATGTGGACAATGATGCAGGTTTTTCATTTTGACGGAAAGTCAGCGGCGGACGTGGAGATTGAGAATAGATTTAGAATCAGCCGTAGAAGATCCGTACCAGCGGTGCGAAATGGGACTGGTGGGATGCCATCATTTCCAGGCCTGTGGGATGGCCTGGCATATTTAATCACATTGATGATGCCAGCAACGTCGAAGGCGATGGAGGATAATCTAACCGAAGTTAACATGGGGTGGATTTCAGAGTGTGTCCGATTGTCAATGATGCGAATAAACGAGAAAATGTCTTCAATGCTTCTGCGAAGTCTGCAGGGGTTTTGATGCGTCAGCTATTAAATATGATATAGTTCGGAATAATTAGAATTGGGCGGCGAGCGAGCTTAGAAAATGTAGGAAGTCTTCCAAACTGGGTTAAACGACCCAAAAGCTGGCATTCACTGCATTTTTAAACTCAGTTCGCACTCCATGAGAAATTGTTTTTGCAAGCGGTCGACTTGTTTCAAGCGCGGGAATTCTCCCGTTTTACTAAAGATTTTAGAGTCTTCATAAGTTTCGTCTGGAGCTGATAAACCCTACGAGGCTTCTTGGGTTTATGTTGAGTGGTCGGAGTGGACAGACGATTATTAGTAAAAAGTGGTTTTGCGTAAAGGTCGTCAGCCGCCCTCAGCGGGTCAGACGATAAAAAGAAGCTGGACCAATCAAGGGTTCGCAGAGCGTCAGAAACTTCGTCCCAACGAGTCAACTTATAGGAAGGGGCAGCATGTTGGGTACACATAGGTGAGGAAGGTTTGTTAAGAAGAGGGAAGCTACACGTGACCATCTTGTGGTCACTCCCAGGGAAAGGTTTTGGCACTGAAACCTTAACATTAGCAGTGCTATGCGTAAAAGCTAAGTCTAAGATATTATGGAACATTGTGGGCGTAGTCTCATGCTGAGTCCATCCTTCAGCGTGCGTTTCATAAACAGTTGAGTAGGGTAGGTGAAGCGGATAAAGAGAACCTTGTCACCGCGGGATTGGCAATCTAGGGGGTTAATGTGAAGGGGCTTTGGAAACTCCTAGAGAAAAAGCCGGTTTGCAAGTATGCTCATCACCTTTTGGGGATAGGAGTTACTCTTGAAATTCGCGGGAGTCAGGAGGGCAATGCTTTCTAGCTGAGTCAACTGGGGTAATCGCTGGACAAGAATGGTTTGATAAAAGGGTCTCGTGATAGGTTGTGGCTCAATGGGCAAAATGCAGTTATCTAAAGTTTACCAGGTAGCCTGGGAGGATCCAGGGGGAAATCGTGCACAAATTATGAGGATACCCGTAGTTGGGGTGAGGAGCTCGGCGTGCAGTGGTAGGAAAGGGGCATTGGAGTGGTGGAAATGCATCTAAATAGGGTTGACTGTTAAGTGGATGGAAGTAGGGAGGATAAGCGGCAGGCCCTTAATAAGGAGGGGAGTTAGTATCATGCTGGAATGTGGCAACTGTGGTACCGAATGATGGTGGAGGCATGAATACAGTGGGCCGATCAACTCGTGATTGTTGGCGGCGGTTATTAGGCCTCCGTGAGTTTGTGGACCTTCCGGTTCGGCAGAGCTCAGGCCGGGATGGCTTGCTGAAGTTGAGTGTGCCGAGAATGCCAAACAGTCGAGGTGTATAGGCAGGTTGACCTGTTGGATTAGCAGGATGGCTATTGAAGTGCGGGTTTCGTGGTCAGTTGAATAGGTCACTGGTATATGCTTCCCGTAGAATCAAGCTGAGTTGGGGGGTGCCGTGCTGTTGTTTGACGGAATAACGAGGAAATGCTAGAGGAGGTATCTGGGATGATGTATATGCCAATTGGTTGATATTAGCCTGAATAGACATCGGTGAGACGGCAGTCACCCGCGTGGTTACACCGTCGATGCTTTTATCTAGGGGTACCAGATTTGGTAGATTAGGATGAGCACGTTTGCGGGGTGGTTCGAAGGGCGAAGGGGACTGAGTTTCATCTGGATTTACCGGTATTGGTTGCGACCGAAGATGATGTCGAGGGATTACCGATCTCGCAGTAGGTATACGCAAATGTAGGGTGCCACTGCCATCATTAGATTTTTTCTCAGACAGACCAATAATAAATCTGTGGGGTGAAGAGACTGGACAGGAAATTGAGCGGCGTAACTGCGGGAGAAGCAAGTTATACAAAATGCTTGAAGGTGTAGCTTCCGATGGGTTTTGTATTTTGGTCGCGGTAGTGGTCACCGGGCCCGGGATAGCCGAAGATGTGGAGCAATGGAAACTGTCACGGGGAGGAGGTAGGTTAGTTGAAAACTTGGCAGTAGGCTCGAGATTTGGTCCATTAGGAGGAACCTGAACTGACAGCGCAACGGTCAGAGGGGGAGCGCCCGATACAACCGAAGTCCTACCAACACGAGAGGCTGCGGTAAACTTCAGTGACCCAATATATCTCTCTGGAACGGAGTTTTATCCGTAATGATCTTGATATTTTTTCAGGCTTATAGTTAGCAATGTTCGTCTTGTTTGCTATTAACTCCTCAGCAGAAAGTTGATCACGAAATTGAAATAAAATTAGAAATTTATTTTTGGGGGATTTTTCCGGAGCCCAGAACACAGACAGGAGTGCTGGATCATGCTACAAGCATTGAGAATGGTAGATTGAACCAGTGGTAGTGGGAGGCGGTCGGGTCGATTAAAGATAATGGCGTTCTTCGCATTCCTATAGATTTGTGAACGTCCTTAGTTACGGAGTCAAAAAAGCATCCTGTGGCAGCTGAATTGCTGGCATTATTGTCATTAAAAGTGTCAAGTAAGCTGGATAATGGGGACATATCCTCGATCTGTTGTACTCTGATTTCTAGTTCCCTTAGTCTTTTCGAGACATCAGGAGCTTTGGGACCAGAAATGCTAAATATGTCAATTAGCGGGACTGAGCATGTTTTAGTGGGAATCAGATGTTTTAGGGGTTTATTAGAATTACGTTGCGGCGCTGAAGTCGCTTTGGTTCGGCTGGTGGAGGCATCGTACCGGTTGTAGAAAGTCAGGTGCGTCTGAAATGGCTGTGAGAGGTTATAAACGTTTGGAAGCAAACAACGGGATGGCGTTAAGAAGCGCGGGAGCGTGATGGTGAGAAGATAAATATATGGGCTAATTGGAAAAATTGCTCTTAGAAGTAGACTGATAGAGGGTTGAATATGTGGTTAGCAGAATAAAGACCTTCAAAGTATGTCCAGGGGGGAGTTGAATACGTGACGGTCCAGGCATGAGGCAAATATTGACAGAAGGGTCAGAGAGGGATGAGGTCAGAGGTTAATGGTCAAAGAATTTAGGGAATATTTTCAACTAAGAAAACGGTTCTAATTATGCTGAAAATACTACAATAACAACCCAAATAGCAAAAGACAACAGCAAGAAAACTCACAGCGAGGAACGGTGTGTTTGAACTATGTTCAGGTCAAAGCTGGGAGTTTTAACATCCAAGAGTAGGCAAAATGCCTGTAAAATGGATGCGTGAAGACATGATCATTGCTTGCGGCTCAGAAAGATTTAAAGGCATTACTGAACGAGGAAACCACCCGGGACTGCCCTACACATGCCACAATACCACTCAAATTGACTAGAAAATATCAGAGTCGCAACGCACAACGTACGTGTAGGATGACAATTTGACAATAGATGGTCACTATAAACGACAGGATTACGTGGCAGTCACACAAGTGAACCACGCACACGTGAATCATCATTTCGATCTCCGCGACAACCGTTATTTAATTAAGTTTAATGGATCAATAGCAATCAGAACTGAGGCGTACATCCTCAACAATTTTATGTTTCATTTATTTCATTAAATAAACTTCATCAAAGATCATTAGAGCTCCAAGTGATCCCGTGTGTAGGCCTTAGTAGAGAAGTATTCCCCCTCCTTAATAAACGGGGAAAAGCTAATTGTTTACATTGAGGGTTCCGCTGAAATTCGGCAGTAATGCGTTGCTGTTGAGTGGCAGTATATCTAGTTTTATGATAATAAAGATATCACCCGAGAAAACTAAACATTTCGAGCAAGCTACTCGTGGAGGAATAATTGGGCTCAGTGGGATGTCGCCTGAGTGTTTGTACGTGCTGCATGTGAAGTAGGTGCAACCAAACAGAGCTTCAGTTGACAGCTAGCCCTGCAATCACAAAACGTGGGGGGAAAAAGTTTTTTGCACTTCCGTACCACCAACACTTTCCCACTTGTAACTGAGCAAACGTCGCCAACTGGGCTAAAATCCAGCAACTTCACCTTCGACAGTGAAACGCAGAAGGGGCTGTGCCACATATTAGCCCCATCGCAAACGCCTTTGACAGTATTTCGCTCACATAACCTCAAGATTCTGCCGCAGCACCAAGTGCTCGTCGAGAAATCATTTGAAACCAACCTCACCAAAGACGGCTGTCAGAAAATAGGAAGAAATATTACATAGTAGTTCCACGAATGGTGGGACGGCACATAAGTGGAAGGTCCACGAAGTCCATCTTCCGGATCGCAGCACGATGGCCGCACGTTTGAATACACTCAAGTAGCAGAACGATGACGCCCGATTCTGGCCCAAAATCACATCGCAGAATCTTCCAAATTGAGATGGGATACCCACGGAATATTCGACAGCTAACAGGAAAAGTTTAATTAGTCTTAATCGATCTTTGCAGCGGACAATAAGAAGTCCGACAACAAACCGTCTGGCGTACCGTTGAACGCGTTTCAAATTACCAAGTTCTGTGGTGGTGCCGGGCAAAATTGTGGGTCTTGAAGGAACACGAAATGCATGAAGCATACTTCAAGCTGTAATAGATAAACCGTCAAACGAGAGGCGGGAAACTCCCAGCAAATATCTAGTATATGCACGGGCTTTGACACTGACTCCATGTTTCGTTGAAGAGAAGACTATGACCCCAGGGCCTCTTTTATTGCACGCCGACGACAGATCATCTGCTCCAAATCTATGGCTGGACCCTGTGACATGGTGCTAAATACGCATGTTTGCACTTGGCGAAGTTTAGCGGCATTCCCCGTTTCGCCATCCACTGCTCAAAGTTTGCTAAGTTACCTTGCAGAATCTCAAAATTCACTAAACGGTGGATGGTGGTTCTCATTTTCACGTTCTCGGCGGAAATCAGGCTGTTAAACTGGAATACTGACGATGAATCCTTCACGTTAACAAAGAAGACTAACGGCACAAGCGTTGAACCAAGCGGAAGGTCGCTTCTGACTGGGCAACAGTGAAAGGTTGACTGATTGACTCTGGCAGACGAGGACCTTTTAGTAGGGAATTCCCCATCCCAGCAGAGCAACGAACCGGCAGCGCCTAACTCCTTCAGCTTATCCAACCGGCGGTCATGCGAAGACACTGAAGATGCTTCGCCGATGTCAACAAACAGCAGGTCCATGATATGGTCCGCAGCCTTGGTGGACGCCATATTCTCGAGCCGGAAGCGAGTTCAAACTGTACGATCCCCTCGACAAAGTCCATGTTTCTCGCGCATAGTAGATCTTTTGCCGGTGGAAAATGTTTCGGCCAGAAGTAAAACCTTCCGTCCATATCCTCGCGAGTCACACAGGTCAATCTAACCGTGTGATGGTTGACGCGGTCAATTTGGGCATTGCTTCTGAAGACGAAAATGATGATCGCGGTTTTCCAAGCACCAGGCGGCCCGGCCATTGCCAGCGACTGATTAAGCAGCTCAGTGCTGGACGAAGCAATTGACTGCAGCCGCTCCTTTAATATCTTTGGGTGCATTGTGTTGGGGCACGGGACTTCGCAATACCCCAGCCAAGATGAAACCTTCCGAAGTCAGGGGCGGCAAACAACTCCACCTCTGTGAGCACGCCGTGGACTCCGGAGAGTATACATAAAATATGTGTACTGGAAAAAACTCCGTATTCTCAATATTTGTTTTATCCAGGCCCCCACTAAACTGCAAATATGTAATAATGCTGACTGTCTCAGACCACATAATGAATTGGGCAAACAACCTGTTTGAGATGACGCCCGGATCAATCACAGGGGTAAGTTTGCAACTCCTTCTTTCTGCCCCCTTTTGTGAACGCGATCCGTGAGTCCCTGCGGCTTGTACACTCTCCCATGATTACAGATTATCCACAAAACATTTCCTGCAAAGAATAAACGCACATTTCTTAGTCTGGATGAAATCCATCAGCAATTCGCAGCACGATTCATGGTTCGTAATTGCGTTGCAAATTCTCAAAGCAACCCGTAGCCCAATTGGATGCGAAATCCAAGACAGAACAAGATCGCTCCGCGTTTCTACATCAGTGTTCGTGACTTAGAAGTTATGTAGACAGCAGCCATACATTTGACGGTGGTGCTCAGTCACGGGGGAAGTGACGTTCGAAATGAGACCACAAACGTGCCCTCTACTTGACTCCAATTTCGAAACTGACTAAACCATTCAGTCGGCAGAATACGGAAGACCTGGGCCAGCAACTGGTTGGCAGAATTGTTGCTGTATATAACCTGGCGCCGTCGTGGCAATAATGTGACAAATCTCGAGATTTCAAAGCCGGAGCAGATATGCGGTATACTGGATGCGACTCTATAGCAAAAAGCTTTGTGAAGTTCAGCGCCAGCGGAAGCGCACCGATGGCGAGTTCCATGGGACAAAAGCAGCCAGACATGTGTTAAAGTATAGATAGCAAGCACCAAAGTAGAATTTTTAGAAAGTGATGTCCGGAAATAATATATCTCCGAAAGAACGATGCCACGACATTGGGTTCAATCGGCTAAACGAAGCTCACGTGATAAATAGGGGCAAGATAAATGCAACCACTCTGCAAGACCCATTGTCCTAGTGCAGGTTTCACATTACGTTTGCTTGCCATTAGCCGTTGTGACCACTTGTGCGTCACCCTTACTTGGCTTTACACGACTGCAATACTGGAAACGCTGACAGTTGACCGGTATAAGGAAAACAGTCGGAAGCGGTAGCAGGTTGAGTATATTTTGACAAGAGAGCACGAGCGGGGCGTTCGTGAACAGCGCACAGGTGGCAACCGCGCTGGGAGGTCAACGTTCGAGTAAACAAGAGATCGGGAGGAATAAATCTGTTTCGCTGCAGTTCATTACACCCATCCAGGGCATTACTCTCTCCCGGGTGGACCGAATTCTGGGGGCAAGCTAAGTAATTATTTGTCGCAAGGGTATCTTTATTCGTATCCCTGATGTATAAATCCGACGGATATGATGATAAGGCACAAATACCCGCAGAAGGCGCAGACACGGAAACACTGGCGTAGCGCAGTTTTCACCAATCGGTTCGACTCCTGAAGTGCTCACTTGTAATCGCGCACTTACTATCTCCTGGCTGAAGTCTGTTCGCTGTCGGTTGTAGACCACGGACGATAACCTTGAATCTTACGGTTGCTAGTCACAAAACAGATTAGTTGAAGAGTGAATCGAAGAGCGCAAACCACCTTTTCTTTACGCCATTTTACGCCACTTATTACAGCCGGGACTGTTTCGGGGCGTCTTGAAGGTGCTTGTGCTGACTGGGTGTTGTCAGTTGTAATAATTTGAATGGACATGTGGATGCATTGCACGGGCCAAAGGCACCGCCTGTTTTGTCCCGGGTCTTGTCTTTTGTTCTCAGGTCCCTGTGCGTGCTCCTGCAGGAGCATGGACGTCGGCGTAACCACAGCTGGAACAGTGATTACTACAATTATCAGTCACATTTGATATAGCGTCTGATATCTTTCCTTTTGTTGCAACACTTTGGAAGCTACGAAAACAACGCACTGATCGGCGTGTTAACGCTGATTGTTCCGATCGGCACACTCGAATGGTTGGAAGCCGAATTATCGTCCCGCGCACGCCGAACTAAACTGAAGTTATGAAGAAGTTAGCTTCGGCTTTGTCCTCGGTTGGTGCTCCTGGCCTTCCGCGTTTGGACTCAAGAGACGACGATTATTGTTGGTCGCAGACACCGAGGGATATGGTTCAGAACCGAAATCTGTGGAGTGAACATTGTGTGGCATGTATGTACAACTCACGCTCCTTAAGTATAGTCTGAAAACAACCAAAAATCACGAAATATATGCGGTAAAAACAGAATCATTTGGTTTGTTTTGGTTTGTTACTCCTGCCCCTTATTTGTCTCCTTTTTATGTTGGTATGCGTTGACAACGAGCCTGCTCTTAAGACAGTATATATATATATGATATATATATAATATGTATATATAAGGTTAGAAGGCGTGCACTGAGTTATAACCTTTATTATGGCGTTTCGATCAAAACTAGGACTCTGTCAAACGCTATATATATATATATATATATGGCGAAAGCGTTTGGAATACCCATGGAGTAATCGTTCTCTTGCCGTGTGGATGAGATGGTTACTTCTACTACTGCTTTGTAATTGAACCAGGATCGCTGGAACGCCAGGGAAAACGCAGAGATAATACTCGCAGAGGTGGATACTACTTTCTGTGCATACCATCGGAAGAACTCTGGACGGTCGTTCGCCCCTTGGGTCATTTTTGTCATGCGCCAACTGAACTGCCTTTATTGTGCAGTGATTTCAGCTACTGCAGCACATGCAAAGCACAGCAATAAATCCTGGTTGACCATCCGAGGAATTCATGCTGATCTAGTATCCTCTTTTTTCTTTCACTTGTTTTTGCCATTTCGGGATTATTCACTGAGATTTTGATCATGCTTCAGCAGTTTGGGACATCGTGTTATCGACGCCAGTTGGTGTCCAGTTTTTGACAAACCTAGCTGCAAATTTTGTTCGAAGAAAGCCACGAACTCCCTAGTTTTTTATGCCTCCCTGAACCGCAATCCAAACTACCAGACAGCTTCAAGTTAATCCAATCTCAGCTTTGATGTAAATGCAGAGGAATGGCAACTTACAATTCGGACATACGGACTTCTTGATTACGCTCCGATTAGTATATCCGTCCCCGGTGTGAGGAACCTGATTAATCGCGCACCTACCCGTTAACACCTTGTTGGGGACGCCCCTGCTTTCCTAATTTCGAAGCAGCCTATTTAGACTAATCCCCGAAAGTGCTCGTTTTTGCTCTGAAACAACGCGGACGCGTCCACCCGACTGCAAGTAATGTAAGCTAGTGAAGGGGCACAACGCTCGGTGGCAAACGTCAAAAGACGCGAGTTGTCAAGACATCCGAAAGCCAGATATTCGCGAGAACTTCGGCCACGAACGATGCCCACTTTGTCAATCTCAGCTCTTTTGAAGTTGTTTAGGCCGCTTGTGATATGCACCCTTCTTGCTATTTTACTCACATCTATAAAACACATCTTTAACTAACTGTTTTCATTCTTCACCATGTTTTCGGTGGCGCACTATCTGCATTCAGATATGATAAACGACTAAAGCCTGTATTATAAGCCTCCCATTCTTCCCATTCTGGAATGACAAATGCTTCATTGGAACATAGTGAGCCACTACCGCAGTACACTACAATATATTCGTTTAATAATGGACGAAATTTCACGTCCTAAGCGCTTCGAAGCTGGTCCATCTTCTCAGACTTCTCCATCAGTCTGGAAACTGGTTCCGTACACTCAGTACTGTCATCGGCCGTTCATCTCCGGACAAGGACAAGCTTGACGTTCAGATAAATTTAAGACTACATCGCTGAATGCAAAACCTGTGAAAATGCGCCGTGTTTTCTAGAAAAATACAGTCTAACTTCATGCGATGACGCTTTGTAAAAAAAGAACGCCTGATCTTGACACTGCCTACCAACAGGTTCGTTCTTTAGAAATGTCAACGGTCTCAGTCTTTTTATTCCTCTGGCCCAACATGTTCAGCATCTGCGTCTCGTCAAGATGCACTCAGAGAATTAAACTGAAACATCCGAATAGGAAATAACGGTAGTGACCACTGATCAGTTTTCTGTGGGTATGCCAGACATCCTCTCCCAAAGTGTCCCGGTAAGGATGCTATGTTCAAGCAATGTAATGAAGATTATTACCAGAACGTTTTCCGATTAGCTTCTCGTTACAGAATTTTGTCAATGGTTAGCTCTCTATCATCTATGGTATTGGCGTCCACTTCGATTTGTCTTTCCACTGCAGTGGTAGGGGTTTCCGTCGACGGGGTATCGATGCAAGCCTTGGCTGGTACTGGATGTTCACACACTTATGTACCCGGTTTCGTTGTTGAAAAATAGGAGGGTTTCCATCATCATCATCGTTCAGCGTTAAACAGCAAGGCAAGCCTCAATGATCGCTGCCTTTCCCCAGAGTTACACGTTTATATAAAAAAGGGTGAATATGCAATGGGAACAGGGAGTGGACCTACACAGGCGGGGAAAGATAAGATGCTGCTGCAGCCAACACACGGAACACAGTCTAACTGTGCAAACACACTCAATCATTCTGCTTCGATAGAAAATGACAGCAAGATCTCCACTGTTCACGGTTCACTGCCATATTCTTCAGTGTCTCTAGCCAGCAAGTCGACAAGCCTTTCGGACCCCAACCACGAAAAAGTGAGACACCTACTTTACCTAAGTTTGCTGTACATTTTCTCATCCCACGTTGCCACGTCATCTGTTGGCCTTCACATGGCTTCTTCCATTCCTTAGGAGGAACACAAAATAAGGCACGGTATGGTAGACGAGTGTTTGTCATACGCAACACGTGACCGAACCAGCGTAGTCTACTAAGTTTCATACGCTGAAACAAGCGATTCTCAGAAGTGGCACCCAATACCAGATTCCTAACCTCAATATTACTCACCCGGTCACTCCATCCAATCCCAGCCATACTACGTAAACATCGGTGGTCGAAAACGTCCAACCGACGAACATCTTCCACATGCATGCTCCATGTCTCGCAGCCATACAGCAGAACTGAACGCACTGCAGCACAGTACACACGACCTTTCAACTTCAGTGAAATATCAGGCCGACGTCACAAGTGCTTCAATCCAGCGTAAGCTGCTCGAGCCTTGGATATACGCATACTTACCTCCACTCCCGAGCTACCATCGTTCGACACGCAGCTACCAAGGTAGGTGAAACGGTCCACGGTCGTTATTTCCTCTCCATCCAGTATGAAGTTCGGCGCTGCTGTCGTCCAGTCCTGTAACAGTACTTTGCACTTTGAAGGTGCAAAGCACATGCCAAACCGAGCAACCGATCTCGACAGTCTATCCAGTGCTCGTTGTGCATGGTCCGCAGACTCGAACAGGCACACGACGTCGTCTGCGTAATCTAGGTCGCATAGCTTTCCTCCACTTCCCAGTTCTACTCCTACATCCCGGATACCTCCTAAAGCATATTCCATCACCTCGTCCATGACGAAGTTGAACAAGAATAGAGAGATGGGACACCCTTGTCGAACGCCACTAGTTGTTTCGAATGAGCGTGACAGTTCACCGTATGCCCTAACGCGACCATAGTAATGTGAGTACAATGCTCGCAACAAGTTCACAAACTTCGTTGGCATACCCTTCCGGTGGGGAGCACTGGATAGTGCCGGTCGATTCACGTAGTCGAAAGGACCTTTGGAGTCGAGGAAGACTACGATCGTAGGGCGTCGGTGCGTGTGGCGCGTTTCAAGTATCTGTCGAAGAGTGAATATTTGGTCGATGCAACCTCGACCTGGCCGAAATCCGGCCTGTTGTTCGCGGATATTACTCTCGAGAATCAAGGAGGGTCTTGTAGCTCCATTACCATGGTGTGCACCAACCTGACAACCCAGACACACGCGGACGTTTTCGTGTAACTTTGCCTCACGCAAATTCCAGCTATCCACATTTAAACCACTCGGTTTTGCCCAGTGTCTGAGTTGATGTGCTCCTATGTCACGATTTCTCACGTTTACACAAAAACGTCATAATTCCTTTTTGGGGACGGAAGAGAATCCTTCTCTTTATGCGGTCTTATTGCAGCAGGTATCGATCCACCGCCTCTGTTTTCCAATTGTTTACGTAATTACACTTCTGTTATTACCAAATCTCGACGGCAGTTTATCACATGGTCATTTTATGAGAATGGGAATCGACCGACTGCTGAAAGAACATCCTTAAGTCATCTTCACCTTGGTGTGCTCAGGCACTTTTCACTACTAGTGAACAGCAAAAACGCAGAATGGTGGTCGATTACAGCCAGATAGTAAATCGGTTCACGCCTCTTGACGCTTATCTGCTCCCAAAGGTTGAACAATTGGTCCAAAAAAATCAGCTCCGTTCTTTTCAGTACTGTCTGTCTTCACGAGACTGCACCTTGATGTGGTGTGACGGCTTGCGTGTCTCCATAACCCAACGAGCTATACGGGATGACTTGTCTCAAGCCGAACATCCAATCATACCTGAAAGGTCAATGGCTAGGGGCCTGACGAAGCACTCTCTTGGTCCTCCAAGTCTGGGGTTGATCTTAGTTAGCAGCTTAGTCCGAAAACCGAGTGGAAAAATAATTGATCCAAGTAGATAGGCTTTCATTCAGTTCTACCCGACTGCCTAGCAGTCAGGTTTTTGTTAAGACCAAAAGCTTTGGGTGAGAAGCCTAATCGTTCTTCTGCTTAGCATCTGGACTCCCTAGCAGTACCCGTTCATCAATCCTCATGAGTTACATACCGACGAATAATTCCACACTGCATCGGTCGTGACGCAGGATAATCAGGACCGTGCTACCCATTACATTGAGCGCAGGTGGGATGGGTAGTGATAGGTATGCCACTGCTCAGAGTCCCCTCATTTATTCAACCTGTCTCCTCTGTCTCCAACTCAATCTGTTTACTGCCTCTGCCTACCCATAGAGTCCCCACTGATAGCACCCGACACTTGCAACAGTTCATTGTCAGGTAGTGTAGCAGGTGGTTTTCAGTCTGCTGGCTCACATTTTCTCAATCCTCGTCAGCCTCTGCATCTGGGTTCCTTCAATGTGCGCACTTTAATGCAGGCTGACCAACAGACGTGTTTGGCTCTGACAATGGACTCACTTTCGATTGATGTCTGTTGCGTCGGCGAAACAGGAATTCAGGATGCGAGTAGAGTAGTTCAACTAACTGCGGCAATTGTCTGGTCAAAGTATTTCCTTCACACTTCAGGAGACAAAACAGCTCAAACCGTAGGTCAACGTCGTGCAGGAATAGTCTTAAGCGCGAAGGGTGAAGCGGTTCTTCCCGACTGGCTGGATCTCGGTTAACAGTCGTTTGTACTCCGTGACGCTGCGGGGATCAGTCGGTGTCCGGAAGGATAGTAATGCTGAGCGTAGTTTATTTGTCATCTTGGTATACGCCCCAACAGACCGCAGCGCTGACATGGAGAAAGACCAGTTTTATGGTGACCTCGTCACTTTTGTTCAGAAGAGTAAAGGCTTTGATAATGTAGTGGTTGCAGGAGATTTCAATGTGCAAACTGGACAACTGAGTGTTTCAGAAGCCTGTTTAGGTGGGCGGTGCGCCTTGCCTGTTCAGCGAACAGATAATGAGGAAAGACTTCTCCAACTGTGTGCGGACAATAACTTATTCCTATCTAGTGCGGATTTCCGACACAGTTCGCGCCGCACAGCGACATGACGCTTCAACTCGACAGGTAGTCTGTGTCAGATTGATCATATTGCAGTAAACTACCGTTGGCGCGGTTCTATCCTGAACTATAAATCGTATTGGACCACGGACGTCGTTAGTTTTGATGCGGTTTTTACTGCTGATCAACGGCCAGCAACGCAGGCCACAAGCCCGACTGGCTGTCGAACATCTGTCTGATTCAGCTGTTTGCAACAGCTATGAACAGAAACTATCCGAATAACTAAGAACTCCGACGAGCAGCAAATTAGACGAGCAGTGGGATCAACTCAAGCAGGCTATACATTTTGCAGCAGATTTCGCCTGTAATCCCAGGTCTTTTGTTCATCGAAGACACTGGATCTCGCAAAGGTCTTTGGATCTTATGGGGCAAAACCTCCAGGTGCCTAATTGCAAGGGAGTGAATAAGATGCGGCCGCTTCAGGTAACAGCCAAAACTGTTTAAGCTTATGCGTGATACCGGTGGGCGGCGAACTTCGGTTAGGGAAATCGTTTGCGATGGGAATGGCGGACTCATCCATGGTAGACAGCAAAGGCTGGATCGTTGGGTAGAACTCTTGACGGATCAGTTTAGCTGGCCACATGCTAACGTATTCAGCCCGACGTCTGTAGCTACGAATCTCTGGGAAGTGTCTGTCGATTCCCAACGGTGGTGAAAGCGGAGTCGAATATTCGACTTCTGAAGGGGCGAAAAGCAGCCGGTTCTGGCGACCTTCCCCTAGTTCTTTTCAAAATGGGTAGAGAAGCTCTGGTGAAATCACTTACCTCCTTGCTTCATAATATTTGGAACAAGGAGCGTATCCCGTTATCGTGGGGTGAGTCACTGATTGTACCCTTCTTTAAGATGGGCACACAGAGTGACTTTAGCAATCTTCATGGGATTAGTTTAATTGCAATAGTTGTCGAGGTCTTCGCTTCCTTAATGCTGCGCCGTTTGACACCGATTCGCGAGAGTAAAATCTGCGAACAGCAAGCCGGATTTCGTCCAGGTCGAGGTTGCCTCGATTAGATATTCACCCTTCGGCAGTTACTAAAACGCGTCACATGCACCGCCGTCCTACGATCGTAGTCTTTCTCGACTTGAAAGGTGCTTTGAACTCCGTGGATTGACCAGCACTGTTCGGTGCTCTCCTCGCGAAGGGTATGCCACCAAAGTTCGTGAACCGGTTGCCATCATTATTCTCGCATACCCATGGTACATGGTGAACCACCAAGTTCCTTCAGAACGACTAGCGGCGTTCGATAAGGGTGTCCCATCTCTCCATTCCTGTTCAACTTCTTCATGGACGAGGTGATGGAATATGCTTTAGGAGGTATCCGGGATGTAGGAGTAGAACTGGGAAGTGGAGGAAAGCTATGCGACCTAGATTACGCAGACGACGTCGTGTGCCTGTTCGAGTCTGCGGACCATGCACAACGAGCACTGGATAGACTGTCGAGATCGGTTGCTCGGTTTGGCATGTGCTTTGCACCTTCAAAGTGCAAAGTACTGTTACAGGACTGGACGACAGCAGCGCCGAACTTCATACTGGATGGAGAGGAAATAACGACCGTGGACCGTTTCACCTACCTTGGTAGCTGCGTGTCGAACGATGGTAGCTCGGGAGTGGAGGTAAGTATGCGTATATCCAAGGCTCGTGCAGCCTACGCTGGATTGAAGCACTTGTGACGTCGGCCTGATATTTCACTGAAGTTGAAAGGTCGTGTGTACTGTGCTGCAGTGCGTTCAGTTCTGCTGTATGGTTGCGAGACATGGAGTATGCATGTGGAAGATGTTCGTCGGTTGGACGTTTTCGACCACCGATGTTTACGTAGTGTGGCTAGAATTGTATGGAGTGATCGCGTGAGTAATGTAGAAGCGAGGAACATAGTATTAGATGGCGGTTCTGAGAACACCTTGTTTCAGCGTATGAAACTTAGTAGACTACGCTGTTTGGGTCACGTGTCACGCATGGCGAACACTCATCTAACATGTCGTGCCCTATTTTGTGTTTCTTCCAAGGAATGGAAGAAGCCATGTGGAGGTCAACAGATGACGTGGCAACGTGGGAAAATATGCAGCAAACTTAGGTAAAGTAGGTGTCTCACTTCTTCATGGTTGGGGTCCGAAAGACCCGCCAACTAGCTGGATGGAGACACCGAAGGATATGGCAGTGAACCGTGAACAGTGGTGATCGTGTTGTCATTTTCTATCGAATCCGAATGATCGAAAACACGTGCGTTTGTACAGTTAGACTGTGTTCCGTGTGTTGGCTGCAGCAGCATCTTATCTTTCCCCGCCTGTGTAGGTCCACTCCCTGTTCCCATTGGATATTCACTCTTTTTTATATAAACGTGTAACTCTGGGGAAAGGCAGCGATCATTGAGGCTTGCCTTGCTGTTTAACGCTGAACGATGATGATGATGATGTTCATGTTGGTGAGGCACATTCCGAGGACAGATTGCCCCATGTTTTACGAGACGCATATCCTACCCCTCCTTGAGTATGGCAATTAAGTTGCACGCAGTAGGCTGGTTGGTGTACGAAATATGCTTTAATACTTTTTAAAATAGCCACGAAATTGATCCGTGTTGTCTCCGAAGTGCCAAATTCATCGCATGGCTAATGCTCTGACAGCTGGAAACCCAACGAATTAGTTTACTTGTTCTCGTTATTTTAATCGGCTTGCGAATTAATTTTTTATTCGACGGTGCCTTGAGAGTCTTGGGAGATATTCTGAGATATTTTGATCCAAAACTAGTATTTGAAGACTTCACGCACGGAATAATGTTCCTACAGAACAATCTGCCTGAAGAGGCACTGGGTGCTCCGTGCATAGATACCTTTAAGCTGAGGTTTGTTAATTTACCTGGGTTAAAGCCAGGCCTATTCTCCTCAGGTTCGAAGAACTACTGGTCCTCTGTACGATGCCGTTTGGTATCCACTTTTTGTTTAACCTTTACCAAAAGAGTAGTGTTTTTTTTGCTACTGTCGCTGTTCTCAGCACGGAGTTAAATGCTGCTAGATTGCGGACAAAGGAACGGCTACCATCCAGGTGGTTAGCTGTGTATAAGGTAGACAGCGGTCAGTGAGGCTTGCCTTTCTTTTGATCGCTGAACGGTGAATAAGGTAAGCTCAAGCCTACCGAATAAGCGGCGGTGTCGAGGGCATGGTGGGTTTTCGCCTAGCAAGCGCTCTCCCTAAAACACCACTGT
The DNA here is from genome assembly GCA_008360955.1 of Fasciolopsis buskii. Classification (NCBI taxonomy): domain Eukaryota; kingdom Metazoa; phylum Platyhelminthes; class Trematoda; order Plagiorchiida; family Fasciolidae; genus Fasciolopsis; species Fasciolopsis buskii. Next base: position 30,941 of record LUCM01006049.1, read on the forward strand.
GACGGCGAGTGTGGTCCAGATAAGGCCATTGCCCCTTGTCATGTTCCGCTGACCTGACAAGGTTTTCCAGAATAGGCGTATTAACCGGCCAACCAGATACCGGCTCGTCTGGAATGATTCTGCTGCCTTAAGGAAAGCGCTCGGCTACGCAAAGACTAGAGGTGCATCTTCGAATAAAAAGCACTACTGTGGGCCGGGCGACCAGGTAGTACAATAGCCCGCAACGCATAAGACCATGCATGTAACTGATCTCCGCACAAACGTTTCTCATTTGCGAAGTCCACCTTCCGATGTACACGTCTGTTTGTTCTTCCACTGACTTTTTTTATTCGCCCTCTCCCCTGATTTCCTTATATTATTCGGAAACTGCAGTCGATCCTGCCAGTGGTGGTGTCACTGGAATAAGTCCTCTCTCTGGTCCTTCACGTTCTTCCTGAGGCACCACCCCACTCTCACCGAACCCGCTTCCGCCGACTGATGCACTTTGTCCTCGATGCCCCTTTCTGACTAACTGTATTCAATGCGCGAACACTAATGCGTGTAGGTCAACACGAGTGTTTAGCTCATACACTGGAGACCCTAGCTATCGCTGCGTTGTATCCAAGATACTTGTATTCATGACTCCAGCTGTTTTTCTACTGACATCCCCTCTAGTACTGTCATCTTTCTGGCGACCCTGAGGTTGTGGCTTTTGGTTTGGCTGACTTTGCTGTGGCTTTCAGTGAGGGGACTAAGGATACACTGTTTGACTGGATCCCAGCCGACAACCGGCTATGCGCAGTGAGACTTAGAGATTCATGCAAAGTAAACAGCCATTGCTCTGATAGACGCAACTTGTTTCTTGTCTCGGCGTACGCACCAATAGATTGCAACCCAGATGCAATAAAGGACACTATCAAAACCTGCACGACCTCTTACGCACAACAAGGTAGGATGACATCGTGATTTTGTCAGAGGACGACTGCTAGAGAAGGTCAGCTGCCCTCGAATCAGGCTCATCCAGGCTGCTCTTTTGGTCCCAATTCGGTTGTTAGCTCTGCGATTGGGCAATCCATTGTTTCTCGCCAGTACAAACTCCAGGCGTTCCAGTCACAGGTACGCATCTAGCATCCGCCCTATTCGAGACAGCGGTTGACTGAGATCGACCACATTATTATTATTAGCTATTATTATTATTATCAGCTATTAGCTACAAATGGCGGGGTTGTCTACATGACTACTGGTCTTACTGGGGCGCTTTCCCCGACTCCGACCACGCATTAGTTTGCACTAAGCTATTCAGGTGCTTTGGTGAGGCCCCAAAGCGCACAATACAGCGTCAGTTGGGTTGCGACAAGCTATCTCAGTCGATTACCCTTTCATTCCTTCGAAGCGTGCTGGCTGAAAAGCTCAGATTGCCCCACCTCACAACATCAGTGGGAACTGACCGCTGATCAAGAATGCCTTACATAATGCTGGCTTAGTTCGTTGTGGCCTGAACCGTCGCGTTGTGATACCGTGGATTTCTGCTGAGTCTGTGCACCTTGACTCACGCCAGTCGACCCCGGCTGGAAGCAAGTATAATGAAGCAGGACCCGTAACGCGACGTGAGCTCAACGCAAGTTTGCGTATGGATCGCAAGACCTCGTGGTCTCAACAAGCTTTTGAAATAGAACATGCTCCCGTTATGTGGAATTTTTGTCTTTTATCTTTTTTATTTCCTTTATTGATGAAATAACAATGTGCATCATTTTTAGGACTGGTGCCGCAGCCAACAAAGGGCTGCCAGGTGGGGTAGTTGACCGGCGGTGGTAGGATTCGAATCTGCGACCTTCGCGTTCAGACGCCACGACCTTATCCGATTGGCCACCGCAAACTATTTCATCCCATCCGAGTTATCGGTAGGAAAGTATTGGATATCAACATAATGCTCTATGAAACTGAGGATCCGCCTATCCGCAGCCAGCAGCGACGTCTTGTACGCTGTGTGGAGCACTTTCAGGCGCGGTTTGACAACATGCTTGAGGGGCAAACTGGCTAAATTTCGCTGTAGTTGTGGATGCATCGATGAAATTCTCACCCTTCGGTAGTTATTATGACACCATTTTACTTTATAGAGGCCCACCATGATCGTGTCCTTAGACATTCACTCGTTTGATAGATGTGCACCACAACATTGCTTGTTGGGGAATGAGGCACCTGAGGAGTATACGTTGGTCTTCGAAGAATTGTACCGTTGTACGTCAGGTCGGATTAGAGCTTATGGCCTGCTTTCGCCACCCTTCCTTGTCTTCTATAGAGTGCGATAAGGGCTGCTCAGTATCCCCATTTCTATTCAGTTTTTTGTGTTGGATGTTATGTAGTCTTTTAGGCGGCGGAGTTGAACTTCTAGAGAATAGAGTTTTTGCCTTAGGGTATGCCGGTGATGTCGCCTTGTTGATCAACGATGCACGGGGAATTCAACGCGCGTTAGACCGCTTGGCGATTGAGGTATCCACATATAGCATTTGCCACGTGGCTGCAGCGTGCAGAAGCCTTTGCCTCCACTCATCCCTTCTGGTGATCAGTTGGATATAATCGATGGCTTTAACATCTTCGGAAGTTTTATTTCAACAGACGGAGGTGCTGGAGAGGAGATCAGATCATGACTGTGAAAGGCAAAGCAGCTGTCGCGAACCTCCTACACTTGTGGCGCCACCTTGACTTACCGCTTTATCGCAATTTCATAATGTTCTGTGCGGCTGCAAAACTTGGCCGCTCGGTGTTGAGGATGCTCGGCGAATTTCTTTTTTCCACCGCGGATATCTGCGAATCATTTCTCGAATGGCGGCCAGGCTCTGATTTGGTACGGGATTTTTGGGTTAAAGACTCCATTTAGAGCTCCCAAAGGAAATGCCCTCTTGCGGTTTAGGTCCAGATACTTCCAGCGTTCCTCATATGGCAGACCTTTGCAATTTCGATATAAGGACTACGCGGGAAATCACAAAGAATTAAGGCTCAATATATTCATCTAATGGTGACAGAAGTGAAAAAGCAAGAAACATTTTGGACAACATTTAATCCAAAATGTTCACTTCACTTGGCTGATTTCGGTATCCACAAGATAAACCAGACCAAACAACAAACTTTCTTAGCTAGAACTCTTCAGACTTCTGAGATGAATGTATGGCGTGTCTCCACAACGCGTACTTCCATGCTGACTCTTCGTTGCACGGATGCAATGTATTTCTTTCTCTTCATTGTTTGCGTGTTAGTTGATTCGATTTCGAGCGCTCGTGGTCATGCTGGTGTTAGGATGACTTTGAGCGTGCGGCGCGAACATAAACCGCTAGACTGGGTCCTGGTGGACAGTCGTTTGTGTGCAGTTCGGTTGAAGGGTCCAGTACGTGTCATTAACAGTCGACTGAAGCATCGCTCTCTGTTAATCGTACCTCTGTCTCTTGAGGCTAAAGACGAGTTCCATGCCAATTAAACCTCAGAAGCGGTGAATATCCCCCATTTCAAATGCTCTTTTTGATGCTCGTACATTCTTTTCCCAATATGCGATGTGCGATGAGACGCGCAAATCCCTAAGAAGCTAGCCGATCAGAAACTTGAGAAATGGCGGCGAGCAGTGGTGAACAGAGAAATGTAAGGGAACGAAAAAGGCTATAGCTATTGGCAGCAGTCGAAACCATTGCCGACCGTTTAGTAATACTGGTCCACGAAAACCAAGTATAAGCCAGGCAATCATGAGGTCTCAAAACCCACTAGCTCTCCAGAGCATCGACTTAAGCGCTGGACAGAACAATATGGGGAGTAGTTTGGTTGGCGTACTGGCACAGTGGACGTTGCACTTATGTGTACAAGTGAACCACTACAGGTAGCTTGCAGCGTTCCATCCGAAACGAAGATCATCATGAGGGTGATATTCCCCAAGAGGCAAGCGGCATCCATTCCAGATGGTTTATCCTTAGTCAAGGACGACGGCGAAGTTTTGGCATTTGAGTTAGCAAAACCGCTGGGATCAACCTGGGGACTAATGTGAGTAGGTGCTTGTACCGATTTACAAGAAAGTTGACAGGTCATCATGCGAAAATTACTGGTTAGTTAATTATGTAAATATCACACTGAAATGGCTGTCGGGCGCTATCCTTCACCGACTACCTGGAACTCGGAAAAGATGTGCGTAAGAATCAGTCGTTGTTCCCGGCGCGGTCAGCTTTGTATTAACCAGATGTCCGCTCTGCATTAAATCTTGAAATATAAACACGTCTTCAACTGAGCATCGGCTTCTGCCTTCCTATATCTGAAGACGGCGTCCGACTCGGTCATTTGTGGAATCCGTTGTGATTGCCTTTCACGTAAAGAAACTATCTTCTGTTCTCCCAGTCTCTGTAGCCGAATTCGCATTCCGGCTTACAACAATTTTTCATCCTAGTTCTCCATGAAACGTTGTATTCCTCTTCCGCCTTTTCTCCTCAATTTTCTCACCGAGTTGATCATGGAGGTAGCCATGTTCTCATCTCGGAATAGTGATATTGATACTTGTTCCGATAGGAAGCTTTATGACTTTAAGTGCGAATAATCTCAGGCCGCTGGGCCAATTCTGTTTGGTCTTCTGAGCGGTATTGTATTCATGTTTGAGATGCGTACTATAGCTTCGAAGTGTAAAATATTATTACAGGATTGAATCTAAACGGAAGCTTGATATTTTAAGGGAAGAATTGAGTGTGGTAGGTAGATCTAATTAGCTGGGTAGCTGGATTTCAACAGGTAGGTGTCGTTCTTGCATTGGAAATCATTCCACTTCCGTGTAGTTCCTCAGCCTATTTTTTGCAGTCGATACTGCTTCGGAGTTCAGGTTCTGTCTTGCTTGATCAAAAAGTGAATGGAGCCGTGATTTTTTCTCGCTTTTTGACTGATTAAGGGCTTCTGCAGCAGACTTCAAACTACTGCCACAGCTTTCACATTACCTGAGGAGGCGATATACTTAGTGGTTAAGTTCTTGTACTTAGGCGACCCCATTGCACTCGGAATTCGAGTATTGGTGTCTGCACCCATCTAGTGTAAATTTGTGGCTTCTTCCAGCTTCTGCTATAAGGTTGTTTTTCTTGTCACTTTGTTCGAAAAAGCAGGCACCACTTCTGTCGGAACTCTCAGGTTTCCACTGATCAAGGCTTTGACTAGAGGTAATCTACATTAGGAGATGTTTTTGGCATGTTAATGGTTGATGTTGACTGTTGATGTCGTGGAATGTTTTACCTAACGCATTTTTCATAATTATTTTTCATATCGCATGGAGAATTAGAATGAGTGAAATGTGTCATTTCATCGTTTTGTACCGGTACGCCTTCGTGCGAAATTTCCTGCTGATGTGGAAGTACTCGAACGCAGGAACGAAACATGTGACTGTCCATTACGAAGTTCATTCCGATTGGTAGGCTTTATTCAACTATTCGTCAGCTGAAACGAAAAACAACCGTGCCACAGCAACGAATGAACGAATATTAGTTTCAATTAACACGGCAGCTACATCAGCATAAGTCAAGGTTACAACTGTGTACCGAAATATTTCTCCTGAAGGTAATGAACTGAGTTCAACGTTTGCCACGATCTCGAGGGTCTAATCGCAGATCCCAGATCCGCGGGTCGCTTTGAGAGTGTCCAGACATTTGCTTTTTCCAAGTTCGTTTTGACATCTGACTTTCATGGTTGCCGGTTCTCCCAGTGATGCATTAGACCACATAGTGCGCTGCTACCATGTATATATAATACTTGGAAATTAAGAGAAATGTGAAGCGTCTGTGAATGCGAACTGGCTGACTATCTTAAATGATAGCTATTTTTCTTCTGCTTTCAGATATCCTTCAATCTGTTTTAGACCGATGGAACTGCATACTACGAACGGACTAGGTAATGAAAGACGCAAGTAAGGCATTTGTTCTCCTATTTCCTTTCACTCTACCGTCCTCGAAAATTGAAGAATTTCTTCTGGATTTCGATTTGCTTGGTCATTTCTGAAATTGGTTGCCGGAGCGCACAGAAGCAGTTGGCTGTCTCCCGTCATACTTTTGCTCTTTCTGCTAATCACATCTGGTCTTTGTGAGTAAATTCTTTTGGACTCGGTCATATAAGTGAAATTTCAGATGAATATGTAGCTTATCAAATTGGTTTGGTTGCTTCCCAGTTCTATGGGGCATTGACTGCGCAGAGCTATCATCGATTTATTTGGACTGTGCGTCTTTCGATTGTTTACGTTTTCGGTATTTCAGCCGTAAGCAATTACCTTAATTAGTTGTGCAATAGGGTTAACGAACACGTTTCCTCTATTTTCTATCAGACCATCGCAGTTCGCAATCTTGTTTCCGGACATTTAGCTCTATGCTTTCGCGAGAATATAACACATTATTTGCAGAGGCGGTACTTTATGAGAAAAAATTATTACGTGATCACAAATTTGATAGATATGGACAATCCGTAAGCTGATTCGGATCTGTCAAACCATGGAACCGCTTGCTTTTAGTGACCAGCGATTCACACAGGATGTGGATGTAATTTGCAATCTGCTGTCGGAAATAATCCCCACACTTTTGATCAATCCAATTCTAGTGGTGTTTTACACGTACAAATGTGTTGACAAGTAACCGATCACAATTCATTCAAGAGAGTTTATTCCCAAAACGCTAATTTTACAGAGCCGGTTGGTTAGGCCCGATTTCCGCCTATGTGTTGTTTGTGGTTTTTGCGCTACTGACGCACTTCTTGACTACGTGGACATCCACAGCCATTTATGAACAGGAAAGACAAGAGGGTAACTTTCGGTAAGCACTTCTTCCTGTTTGTTTTCATGTATCACTGACTTGGACATGTTGTTCTTGGACGGAAAATGAGAATTGCGCTCTATCCATTTTAAAAGCACGAGTTCCGTGGCCAGCAATTACTTTCGATAATTTGTTTTCTAGCCTTTGTCTAGCATTGAATTTTTTCATCTTTTGTTCTAGTAGTATATGTGTACATGTCTATTGCCAAACTGATGAGCGGCAACAGTCGAGAAACCGATTATTTGGACCTGGGGAAATTTTGTTCACCCACTCAAATTCCACAAACTTTGATAATGAATTGTGCACTCCCAGGAAAGTGAGGATTGCAATTTTTTACGTGAATCAAACATGATGCTCATATCACGGTCAAAGAGAACTGGAAACCGTGATTCTGAAACAGTGTCATATGACCACGACAGCGTTTTGTAGGTCAGGTGTGACAACAAACCGGCGGCAACCAATTTACCCTTGCCATCATAGTGGTCAGCATTGCGGCCATGCAGTATACGGGGTGAGAAAGGGTTGATATCATCAAAACGGACATACGGCTAGTTGGACGTTTTCCCATGTGACTTCGGTAATGGTGGACATTCAGTTTGTATCCCCGGTCGAGTTGCTTTCGTCAGTACTATGGGATGCCGTCCGATGAGGACACGTTTGTGCCTCAAACGCCCGATGCACAGCCATCATGCAACCTTCCCCACGTCTCTTCCAAATGACAAGCCGACCACCGCGTCGCTTATTCCAGTTTTTGTCGACTCGATCAGAATAGTACACTAATAGGTATAAGAAGGAAAGCGATTTGGGAAACATTCAGTCTATCGGAAACGGCGCAGATAGATTATTTTGATCAGAGTGGGCGACGGCAACAAGGAGAAACCTCGTAACTTCATTTGACTTTCGTTCTAAACTCCAAAACACTGCGGGTGCACCAGTGTTTGAATACACAGAATCACCAAACGTGCTCAATTCAGCCGTGAGGTGGAAAGCGCCAACTGCGATTTCGTGCATTCTTTCCTTGAGAAGAAGCCATTTTTCGTGACTGTACCGTAGGTATCTCATGTAGGCGTGAATTTTTCTGATTTTCGTAGCTTTTGATGCAGCATTAGAGCTCGTGAGATTCTAAAAGCTGTCGTTTGCTGCTCACCGGCGACCACAAAGAGTGAGTGCATACGTTGGTTTCTACCTCTCGAAGGGGCATCTTTCATTTGGAACTGATATAAGTAAAATGTTAGGAAAACATCTTAGTGTCCGGTTAATGAAGTAAGAACCGGGTTTTCTTATGTTATTCTGACGGCAATAACTGATTATATGGAAATTTTGTTAGTGGCTTTATAATACCTATCTATGATGGATTTAGGGAGTCCAGTGGTTGATAAATGTAATCTGACGGATTCCACTTTAAACAGGTGAAAACTCATTGTAGCGTAGAAAAACTTTGGAGTCAGGACTGAGGGTGTATCCAACTTGCGATGCAAACACGGCCTGGAACGAAACGATGGAGATAACTAGCATATTTGAAAGGAGTAGTATAACATACGACACACACGCCACTTAGAAATTCTTCGTTAATTTTCACGTTGATCGAACAAAGTACAGAGTTCGCATGTTTTCCCGGCACTGCGGGAAAGGTTTGATGAACCGGCACGCCCTTGATGCCTTGCATGGAGTGACGCAAAAGTCCATACAATACGGTCTATGCAATTCGCTCGCGCGTCCACGATGTGATCTTGAGTTCGTTACCAGCAGTGGACAAAGGGTAAAAAGTGAATTAAAGCTAGTGATAGATGAGACCAGGGATTGGACTACACCTACTCCCATTAATCGGGTTTACGGGTTTTGTTTTTTTACCTTCTGCCTATTCACTTGTTCAGATTCGCACACACGTACTGGCACAGGTTGACGCGCACTAATACACGCGTATTTTTAAGGGAAGATCAGATTGATTGGGCTAAATACTTGGTTGTTCTTTGGCGTGATGTACGGACTTTGATCAGTGGGACTGAATTCCGAACGATGATACAGAGAAACCTGCACAGTTTGATTACTGGAATTTTTGGGTCTGTCGTACATCATCCATTCACCTTCTGTGTGTTATTGTGACTGGGCGTCCACCTTCGTTAGCCGTAGACGGCAACCATAATGTTGTGGAATGATAAATTTGGCCTCAGGTGGTTTATCCTGAACCTGAATTTGTTTATCGGTTAGCCACGAAACCCCATTCCGTAGCCATGGCTGACATTCCTATAGCGAAGTTTCACAGTCTGTTAGGCAAAAAGTGCAATCCTTGTGCCACGAATCCTGGTCCTTTAATTTTGCTGAACAGATTTTGAGATCTAATGATATCAAGGTATTTCGAGATTAACATTTATCGGAAAATAATTTTACGAAGATTAATGTGACAAATCCTGGTGAACACATCGGATATTGTCTTGGTCGTATGCCACACAGGTGACTATCGTAACAGTGCATCAGATGGTGGAAAGTAAAATACTACTACAGTGATCGAGCTGCACACTCGTCGGCCGTTTGTTCATCATCAAAGGATGATCAATGTGTGCTGGTGTGATGGGTTTTCTGTTTAAGTGAGAATGAGGAGTCCATGCGAAAGTTTATTGTTCAAGAAGACCGTGACCGAAATAGTTGGCAATTTATTGACGTTTTGGTTACTGGGGCCAAGTATTCTCAGGATTGGTTTTCAGGAGGGAAGACGGTTACTCGTGATAATGTAGATGTCTTCTATCTTCCAGCTATTTTGAGCATAATGTTATTAAGCACTAGAATTTCTCAGTCAATGTGTGACATGGCTGATCGATATGGCCTTGCACCCAGAAGCGAACGTAGTGTAGATGCCCCGATAAAAAGGTACTAATTCTGTTCGGAAGAATCGCAATTGCTTCAGTAGTATAAAAGATTTGACTTTTGAGGTCGGTTGTTAATCTTACTATAGTCCTGTATATGGGATGAAAAACTTCATTTATTTTAAGTAATTGATTGGATTTTGTCCAATGGATGGTGATTACTGCTTATCTGTTCTTCATCGGTTGCTTTTAGAGTCAACTAGGGTGGTGTTTCTGTTTGCGCATAGGCAGTGTTCTTGTGATTCGACCTACGTAACTTTTCTCACATGTACAAGGGAATTGGTTTGCATAGGAAGTAAAATTGGCAGGCAGTCGGCTTTCGTTTCTGAAAAGAGAATAGGTCGAGTTGCGAACAGAATTTGCAAATGGGCGATAAACTACTTGTTTCTGGTTATGACTTAAAGCCGCATGCCTATCATATCTTAAAAAATGAGCTGGGCATTCGAACGGCTTAAGAGAGAACTGTGATCATCTGGCCGACATGTGCGAAGCTTTTGGTCCCATTTACATCGTTTGAATATGACTACCAAAGATTGTTAGACGTCAGATTCTGTCTAATTAGAAATCAATTGGAATTCATCCGAATAATTATTGTCTATGCGCCTCGAAATAAGCAGCCCTTAAGGTTTCTAAATATTTTAGTGTTTCGCATCATATCACCTGCGCCCGCTAGCATTTATCAGTACGGGACAGTGTATTGTTCGCTACGTTGCTGGATTTTACTCAAAGTTTATTTTTGACAAATTTGTTCCCAAAAACACCGACTATTATGTCCGATTTGTTTATTTTTGACAATACAACAGTTCATGGAATAACAGTAAACGCAGAAACTACCCGATCAGGAAATTGGTGTTCCATAATACGATAACTTCTTCAATGAATTTAAAAAAAACTGGTTAAAATATCAGCTGCAGTGGATGCCACCAGGGGATTGCCAAGGGAGGGCAGAGTCGCCTTGGTTTTCGAATTAACTAGTTTTATAGGATAAAAATTAAAGTGGACACTGGAGCAGTTTGGTGGCCTGAGCACCTGTCGGAAGACACTCGCATTGGGCGATGATTGGAATGCAGCCTAGTTAATTTGTTTCCACGCGTATCCCATGGAGACACCGAAGGATATGGCAGTGAACCGTGAACAGTGGCGATCGTGCTGTCATTTTCTATCGAATCAGAATGATTGAAAACGTGTGCGTTTGTACAGTTTCGTGTGTTGGCTGCAGCAGCATCTTATCTTTTCCCGCCTGTGTAGGTCCACTCCCTGTTCCCCTTGGATATTCACCCTTTTTATATAAACGTGTAACTCTGGGGAAAGGCAGCGGTTAGTGAGGCTTGCCTTGCTGTTTAACGCTGAACGATGATGATGATGATGATGATGGTATCCAATGTTCACTATCTCTTCTTTTGTTAGTCGTCCACACGATTTTGCACAACGTGTCGTCTTTTCTATTTAGTCGCTACGTATCATCCGTTCCTATCAACCATGAATCCCGATGGATAATCGATGACGTCGAAGTTGGAATGGAGAAGCTGGCCTGTGTGGTGAACTTTCCCCATGTTTCTTTGTTTTCTCCTCCTCAAATGCACTACTGAGCTTCGAGTGAATACAAATTTGGTATCTTTGGGGGTTCAGGTAAGCTAGCCCATCTGATTGCACTATCCGCCGCGCCTCATAAGAAAACATGAAAAATTGCATATCAGCAATGAAGAAGAACGAAGTGAAGAAAATGGCCTAAATTCAGACAAGGCACCCTTGTCAAAACTTTCGGGCGATTCAGCCATCGCTCTGCATGCAGAGCGATACAGATCAGAAACAGATCATGAAACGCTCAAATACGCAGAGTTGCATTCAGAACCTTTACTGGACGTAAGTATTTCGAGGCTCTGGCGATAAGCACCCACTCCACATGAGTCAATCGGAATGACGGGGCAGATTTCGGGATATGGACAGCCCTGACGTCATTGAAAAGCAAACGTTCCAGAGATCACCAGGCTAGTTGACCTCACCATCACGGCGGCGCATGGCGTGAAAGAAGACTAACCTCACATCCACCACACAATTCAATGTACACAAGCTGCAGACCGGCGGTGGCCAAACGGGTAAGTTCGTCGCGTTTGAACGCGAAGGTCGTGGGTCTGAATTCTCCCACCGTCGACCAACTTCCCTCTGTTGGCTGCGACCCCTTTCCTGAAAGTTGATGTACATTGTTATTTCATTAATAAAGGAAGTAAAAAGATGAAACAACGCCTGTTGACATGTGAACATTACCTCAGTTATTTTATTGTAAAACTTAACTTGAGAAAGTCTATCAGCAATGATCGAAACGTTGGCGAATTACATCTAACAACAACGCTGTTATTAACGTCATGTCATTTACAGTCCTACCCCTTCCGTAATGTGGTGTCTCTTAACGTTGTCCTCTTATTGTCCTGTTTCGTGCGAACTGCCTGTGTGAATTCTGAATGGAAATCAATGCGTATTCCGTTCCTCTAACTGATCTGACCCGATCACAGTTTCTTGCATACACAATTTCGCTGCGATTCCGAAAATGCGGCGTTTTTGGATTTGGGACCGAACGAACACTGTTTTGCCATCTGCGCTTTCGAACGTCTCTTGCATGCGTTCCGTGTCAAAGTGAATCGCAAACCGATTCTCTTATGTGAGTTAGTCCATTTTGTTCGCTGTTTCCCCTCTACCGGCTGTGGTACGGGACCACGCCGAAATTTTTGCGAGCGGCATACCGCATCTATATTAATGGACTTTTCGTAGTTTGAATGCATCCCAAGACGGATTGTCATTTAACTCAACTAGCTTTAGGCGAAAAACATGTCCAGCCATTTCTTGCTAGTTGTCAACGCGCTGCTGGAAACAAGTTACGCGAAAAAATGAGGGGTGGAAAAAGGATTCAAATTAATGGTCTCGAAAAGAATCATGTCGATGCCTATTATTCATTAATAAAATGCCGTCGAAAAAGTTATTATTTCGCCTACGTTTGGGATTCTTCGGCCGATTTTTCCTCAGATTGGTCCGCATATGAAAATGACTGGGATTCTAGACTAAACCATTTGAATGTTAACCATTATCTGTTTATGATAGTTCGCATGATGCGATTAATTTCAAGAATTGGTTTTCGTTTACTTTCGTTCTTCCAGTATCTGTATCCTGTGGTGGTCAGGTCATTTAGAATCAGCAGGGTTCGAGTATTTTCGATGTTTATCCATCATTTGTTTTAATGTTTTCCATACGTATCAAATTCTTCCCCTGTTTACGCCGAGATGTACCGAGGACTCCGACACTTGGATACGACAAAATAGGTTCATTTAATTTGTGTTCAAAGTTGGACGCATCAACGATACGTTTTTTTCAAATCGGAGTAAAGTGGTGTTACTGGATCGTGGTTTAATTTCGATATGATCGTTTTGTTTGGTAGCCTGGCTTTTCCTTATTTTTTTTTCTGAAATCTTGACCTTAAACCATCTAGGCAAGCAGACAAATCGATCATCTTCCCAAGCCCTCAAAGCATAATTGATCTGAACTGGTGCGGTGTGCACGCGACCGGTGGGTTAAGACCTCACAGCTTTTCAGTGGGGTTCACCCGATAAAGATGCATACAGCGACTCTTGCTACAGGTGCCCCAACCATGTCTAGTTGATAAGTTTTGAAACCCCAATGCTGCCGTTAGCCCCAAACTTGGTAGTACGCATTTGCTCATTCGTCGCTCATACAGAACCCTCATGGTATTTGTACTCACGAAGGGAATGATTCAATTCCGTGGTGCATTCGCACGAGGATCAAGCTCTAATTGTCGACTTTCCTAGTCGTAGCAGCTGATTGTTATTCGTGTACAGTGCCAACCTAAAACGGCCTATCAGAGTGTTTGGTATGCTCCAACGGAATTGAATCATTC
>LUCM01006050.1:0-58134 GCA_008360955.1 Fasciolopsis buskii
GCCATTAGCGGACGGGAAAGCGTGAGTAAATGTGGGATTTGTTGCACAGTTACTGCACGTGTTCGGGGCCCGAGGAATTGGAGAAACACCGGCGGTGTGCGGGCTTAAATCCAAATTGGATGGTTCCATATAATTGATTTGTTTTTGTTCATTTTGCTGTTGGACCGGTTTGTTAGAATCTTTCTGCGACACGTCGGCACATACCCGCGTCTCGGGTTTCCCGGTCGACTGGAAATAGCATAAAGATGAAAGTGTATGAGATTAATTACCATTTCTATTTTTTCACTAGAGCAGTAGGAAATTTGATTAGCCAGTGTACTGTCACGCGGGTCAACGTCTAACTCACCAACGAAAACCATGGAAAACCTGATTGTCCCGAGTTCTCAGCGTTGTTAGCGCATATCTATCTTGATCGCACCCGGATGCAAACCGGAGACGAACGATAGTGAGCAGATCATCACACTCGTTGGCCGAAATACAAACCCAACTTGCGGAAGGAGCACAAAACTGGATCTGATAACACTCTGCAGTTAAGATGGATTCGAGATGCGCACACTTGTTTGAGGCGGATATTTTGTCAAAAACTCGAGTCAACTGCGGTAGTATATCCAGCAGAAATTGTGCAAGGTGTCCCCAAATGGGTCCTTTAATACATGTGTATGATACTACCGAGGCGAAATAGACTTAAAGGCTAATAAAAACAATCAGAAAACATGACTAGGTACTTGGGATGATATGGGCTAGCATTAGGCCTCAAAAGGTCATCGGACAAGATGAGGGATTGCTTTCTAGCACCGAAATGATTGAGATCGGTGAAGTTCGAAATTATGAAATCGAAAGTGGAAGAAGTTTGACCTAATTGATAATCATCATACATTGAACAGAATTTTGATCAGATCGGACAAAATAGGTGGCTAGTGGGTCCCACGACAATTTGTGTAACACGAGAACAATATGCTTTATACATGGGTTCACCAGAGTCCGCTCTAGTTCAGTTCATTTTGAAATACTTCTTACGTGAACCATTCGAATCATCCTCCACAATAATGGTAACATATTAGCACACTCATTATCAATGCGTTGTATCAGAAACATGACCATTACCCTTGGAGAGTTAAAGATAATACAACTGGATTGTCAACCAAAATGTATCACAAAGAAACCACAATGGGAAACAAACGAAGGTGACTCAGTCCAAGAGTACAACGTTGCACAACGACCAGTGACTGTGATAAAATTGCAGTCTTTTTCCAAAGTGGCACATTCTTGTCCCACAGTTTATCATAAGTATCTCATAACTAGCATCCTTGTCACATCGGTTCTCATCCCGTGCGATGGTTCTCAACTTTGACGATCAGTTCTCGTCGAGTTACCACCTCTTTACCACTCTGAGCGGTTCCTGCACGAAAACCCCATTACGCTTAAGATCAAATAAACCTAATGTATTTTAAATCGTTTGACCTATCTTCCATGAACTATCAGAGTTGACGATATTGCACGGTTTCACAACATGAATCATCTGCCAAAATTGTGCTGACGTGAATAGAGCTTCATTTGAATGAATCATGTTCCTTCTAAAAGAATTCGCCTACAAAACGCATACAGATTCGTGCCTAAACGAAAACTAAAAAGGTAGGTGATCGGAAATCCTCCTGAGCAATTAGTTGCTGCCGGCCTTGTGTGACAGTCTGTGTATGTCACCCACCATAGTACATCGCGGGCCCGAAAACGAGCTGTGATCGACCCACTCGGCTGTATGGTCAGCCATTGTTAATTTGGTGACGGAGAAAAACGCACATCCGCCACGCAGGCACGGTGGGGCCAGCACGCAAGTCAGTCAGTTGAACGTATGACCACGATAGATCAATTGATCAGTCTTTTCGGCCTTGAAAAACCCGTTGGTCTGTCTCACCGTCACACACAGCTCCGCCGACCGACGAGTAAACAATGCACAGCTTACGTGCTTCGTTGTGGCTTCTCTGAAAGGCAAAATTTTTACGCTGATTCTTCACATTCCGTGGTCTAGAGAAATAAACTTGTGCCCTGGATATCTGGCGCGCAGGCGTGCCTTAACGTACCGGAACGAGCGGGTTTGTCATTGAGCTCTCTTTTGAGATGGGACTATCGCGCAAACCAATGGCGTCCGCCGAACAAAATGTCGCGTTTCTCGGCGAAAGTGAAGATGATTATCGATTTGCCATTCCGCCAGCGAGACAAGAAGCGGACTAGTGACCACTGTCATTTCGCTTTTGTTTGCGGCAGCAGGAAGGTGTAACCGTTTATTTGTCTCGATTTAACGGAACTAGACGAAATGGGCGGTCACCTGCCCATATACAAACAGCGAATTGAGTTTGTCCACTTGTGGGCGGAATGTGGATAACATTTTGTAAATAACTGTGGGCAGTTTAATGGTTGCTGCATCGCCTCTCAAACAGTGGCAAGATCGGACGTCACCACTTTAATCGAGAATTCCAGAAGACAGATAGTGTACACCGGAGTGGTAGACCCCAGACTGAAAGGAATGGATGTCGTGTGGACGCAATCGATGAGGAAGCTGTGGAGCATTGTATTGTACGGACTTTTGCATGCAAAAATAATGTCACGTTTCAGTTAAAAAACGTGAGGGTAAAAAAATAAAAACAGGAAAAATTTTACACTCATCACCTTGTAAAAATGTGAAAAAGAAACTCATCGAGAAATAATCACAGCACATAATGATAGGTTGCTCAGGAATTCGGCTAAAACCCGGTCACGGTTTGTCGAAATGCGTACTAAATATGAGACAGTGGAGTTCCTATAGATATTGATTATAGAGTGCATGGAACAAAAAAGCGGATCGTGTTGAAATGAGAGTCGCACTTTGAAAGATCGTTGTGTAGAGGATGCGTGGGATCTGAGAGCATTTTGTGAGCAAATTTCTCACATGCTGATAAGTGCTGATCACATATATTGGAGGACAACTCAGTTAGTGGCATAAAAAGCACACGGGCCAATAACTGATAGCCCCCGGCGAGAAATTTTAGTTTTTTCAAGCAAACCTGGAAAAATAAGTATCACAGCAAACAGCTAAACAACCTAGCGTGATTAGTAGCTCCGTTGGTCTTGTTTTTAAGGGGGAGCATTGGAGGTTTTCCCGAACGTCATTGTTAGTGAAGCACCCTGTTCCTGGTCCTCTGTTGCGCGAAATCCGATGTCATGAAGATCAAGCTGGGTTCCGCCTTGGCCGTGGCTGCACGGATCAGATCTCAACCTTGGGTCTGCTGTTTGAACGCCGGAACGTCTATCAAAGGCCAACGAGCGTCGTGTTCCTCTATATCAGACCGCTTTCTATGCTGCCGACAGGTCAGCTCTGTGGACGGGAATGCTGAGGAATGAAGTGCACGAGAATTAGGTCTCCATTCTGAAGACTGTCTGCCGGCATATCTGGGGTAGGGTAAGAATGTATGGACAACTTTCCCCGTACTTTGCTGTATCCAGCTATGTTCAGCAGGGACAATATGCTCTGTGGGGCCTTCGATGGTGTTCCGAATCGTGCTGTGGAACTTTTACCGGGTCCCGGAGTTTGTAACTCAAATTACGTTGACAATGTCGCCTTGTTGGGAGACAACCCTCCGAAACCACCTGGGTGCCGAAGTCACCATGTTTGACATGCAATTTGACCCTCCGCAAGTCGACAGTGCTTTTCCAAGGCTGGTAGGAAGATCTTCCTGCACTCACTATTGGTAGGGCATGTTTGGAAATAGTCAGCAACTTTGCGCATCTGAGAAGTTAGCAGGAATGTCGGTGACAGGATTTCGCTACGCCCAGCTAAGGTTCATCTGGTGTTTGCCAATCTCAGGCACTTCTGGCATCGTTACGACATCAAGCTTTCCTTGCAAGCTAGAGTCTACAATGCTACAGTTCATTCAGTGCTTCTTTATGGACATGGAACCTGACCAGTTCGAGAACAGGACCTGTGTCGGCTGTCCGTGTTCGATCACCAGTGTCTAAGGTCACTGGTACGAGTATGGTGGTATGATAGATAGATAGATAGCACCAAACTGGATTCTTATTTGTGTTGCACTTGAAGCGCAAAATTTAATCCAGTAGACAACAGTCAGTTGAACAACTGGAAATAACTACTGTGGAAGAATGTCGCAAAATACCTCGAAATAGTTCTGACCGAAGCTCATGAATCGTGTCTGAACAAATGATAGACAACACATGATACACCTGATATAATATGAAAACCACTGTACTTGAAAATCAGTGTGAACACCCGTGATCTTTTGTTGTTAAACGCAAAGGGAGAAGAGACGTTTGCTTTCGTATCGTCTCTTAAATCGTCGTCTAATTACATCTCCAGTCAGGCGGACGTAGAATTATTTGTTACTCAAGATGTACAATTTACATGGGGTACACCAGACGTCGATGAACCACCAAGTGATGGCAGGTGGTAATTCCCTGCTACCCTGCTCGTCACCAAACTTAATTAAGAAGGATACCTCATGTAGCTCAAAGCTATTCCAATTATTGGTCGCCGGTCTCCTCTCCTCCTGGGTAGCCAGCCCTTGCGGCTATAGAGCATGCTTCATTCATCACACTCAAGCTTTAAGCATGCCATGAAAAAGTTCTCTGACATTTCTGTTTGTGAATGATTAGAACGGAGTTCATAATAAGCTATCCGATGGCAATAATTTACCATGAAAAAGTATATATGTAATTATTTTCAAGAATGTCAGAGGTCAGCAGTATTTAGGATAAACTCAGAGAATTTATTTTAGATTGATAACTTCCTCAAAATATTATTACAGCCATTGACCCTGTTAGAACGCATGCAACATTTAAACGTATTTCGGTCTGTTGATTCACTTTTGCGCAGACGTTACTTTTTCCCGTAATTTGATTTTGTAATGAAGACCAAATGTGCGATTACCACGAAACCGCTTACTAAAATCCATCTCACCCAAGTCGTATCCTGTGCTCATCGCTTGTATTCTATATCCTTGCTTCACGTTTAGTGTGATACTTGGTTACTTTATCTGTTCTTATTTGAACATGATGCTTGCACAGGCCCCAAGACGAAATAAGGTACTCGAAACATTGGGTGCTGTTTATCCAATTGAACACAGTAGAGAAAGAACAATACTCTTCTCAACCGCTAACGTAAAACAATCGGTGAGTTACATAACATTCAGTAATAAACCGCAAGGCATAGCTGAATATTATATAATTCACAGATTATTTTAAGTTAGCGCTGGAACGGAGTAATACGAAGTGTTAAAATCTAGCAGTATCGGTCTTCTCTTTTACCATCCAATTGAATGGAGAAACGCCGATTTTCCGTGAGATCGTTCGATTACTTTCCCATGCCCAATGTGACGTTCCTGTGTTGCTAACCTCCGTTGAGCGACCGAAATCCTCCCCGACCTCAATGCTGCCAATTCCCACCTTGGTGAAATGATGGCTCATTGATTATTCACCAAACAAGAGATCTGTCTCGCTGATGCAGCAAAACCCAAAACGAAGCACGTTTGAACTAACTATCCTGCTCGGCTAGACTTGGACGTTTCTACAACGGTGCCACTGCAAAACGGCACGGCAATAATCCCGCTCCGGTCCGCTGAGGCTTGCCCTCGCGCCGAATCTCTAGGGCACACGTTTGTTCCGTTCGTTCTTGGGATGTGCAATTAGCATTACAAATCCTCCTGTCGGGATAGCTACCCCTGTGAAAATCAGTGGAGTGTTAAAGTTACTACGGCTTGGGCTGACAGCGGGACGATAATGCATTGACTGCAACAATAGACCTTCCTACGACATGTTAACGGCACATATAATGGGTACATACGATCGGGAAAGCACCCAGCCGTGCCGCAAAAGATCGAGTTTGTTGATCTACACGTTAAAAATAGTCTAAATGTCAAGATTCTATGGGCTTGATGATGAGGTCTTTACGACTCATTAATGAAACATGTGCGTTTCAAATCAAGGCCGCCTAAACACTGCACCCATCTATCAAGGCTTCATCGCGCCGATCAGTCTTAGTGTGCCAGTTCGATCCACGTAGTGAAATCAAGCTGATCTCGGGGCTCCAGCTTACCCGATATTAGTTCAGTGCATTGGATTCTGCCAACAAGCATAAATGTGAAAACACGGAATGCGCTATCTCAATCCACCGATTCGTTTTACGGTGGACGTGGTTGTGAGTAACTCACACACAGGTCTGCACGATGACCATCAAAATTCGGATCAAGATTTAAGCGATTAAATTCACTTACCCCTATACATTTATCGGCGAAATCTTTTAGAAGGAACATGATTCATTCAAATGAAGCTCTATTCACGTCAGCACAATTTTGGCAGATGATTCATGTTGTGAAACCGTGCAATATCGTCAACTCTGATAGTTCATGGAAGATAGGTCAAACGATTTAAAATACATTAGGTTTATTTGATCTTAAGCGTAATAAGGTTTTCGTGCAGGAACCGCTCAGAGTGGTAAAGAGGTGATAACTCGACTGCAGCCTGCTGGAGCGCATGCCAAGATAACAAATAAACTGCGCTTAACACCACTATTTTTCCGGACGCCCACTAATCCATGCAGTGCCACGGCGCACAAGCGACTGCTGACTGGGATCCAGTCTAAAAGGGCTGCTTCAGCCTTCTCACTAAGACCATTCCTACACCCCGGTGACTCACAGCTTGAGCTGCTTCGTTTCCTGAAGTCCGCAGGAAATAGCCTTTGAGAGCAGTTGGCGCCAGTTAGTTGAGATTTACCCTACCTTCAAATCATGAATTCGTGTTTCACTTACGCAGCAAACATCATCGAAGTGAGTCCACTGTCAGAGCCAAACACGCCTGTTGGCCAGCCTGGATTAAAGTGCACACATTGAAGGAACCCAAGTTCAGAGGCTGAAAAGGCTGGAGAAAATGTGAACTAGCAGACTGAAAACCATCTACTACTCAATTTGACAATGAACCGTTGCGAGTATCGAACGTAGTTATCAGTGGGACACTATAATGCAGAAGGGGCAAACAGGATTGGGTTGGAGATAGAAGAGACAGGCTGAATAAAAGAGAGGAAACTCTGAACAGTAGCACACGTATCACTACTCCCTCCGCTCGACTGCAAGGCCAGGGGCCGTCCTGATCTTATCCTTGCGAAACGACCGATGCAGTATGGGAATTTATTTGTAGGCGTGTAACTCATGGGGAATTAATGGACGGGTTACTTGCTAGGGATCCAACCGCTGCTAAGCAGGTAAGAAACGATTATGATTCTCAACCAAAGCCTTTGGTCTGACAAGGGAACCGGGTCTGACCGCAAGCAGGCGGAGTAGAGCTGAGTGGAAGCCCATCTACTTGGATCAATTAGTCTTCCACTCGTTTTTCCGACTGAGCTGCTAACTCAGATCAACCCCAACTTGGAGGACCAGGAGACTACATCATCAGGCCTCTACCCATTGACCTTCCAGGCATGATTGGATCTTCGGCTTGAGATAAGCTATCCTGCATAGCTCGCTGGGCCATGGAAACAGGCATGCCGTCACATCACGTCAAGGTTCAGTCTCGTTGTGACGAAGGGAGCTCGGCTAGTCCAGTGGCAAAAGTGCATTTCGCCTTAATCGTTCGGCCAGAATTCAAGTCTCTGTCATAAACCAGGTGGAAGAGCGTTTTTGACGATTACCAACAGCCAAGAAAGTTGTGCTGTGTTTAACGGTCGTCAGTTATTACTTTTGGACTTGATATTGCACAGAAAATCGTTTTTTGTAGACCCAAATTTGTCAGTGGCACGGAAAAGCAAAAATCCATTCGAAATAAGTTGAATTACGGAGGAAGTATAAAATCATCGCATATGTGCAATCGATCTCACTTCAGCGGATGCTTTGATTCTTGTGTTCGTTCCATTTATCGCTGATACACAAGGCTGAGCAGTGAACTGTTCGGAAGTAGGTTTCAAAGTGGCCCGTGGATCAACTTCTTTTTTGGATTCCGCCGGAACAGGTGATAAAGAGACATCACTGTCACTTTCCATGCTACTGTCCACAATATCCCCAAGCCCGGGAGCGCGTTTTGGCAATTCCAGATCATTGCTAGCAAGAAACAGTGAATGGATGAAACGATGAAAAAGAACAGTTCAATATCGGAAGATCTATCCAGTGGATACATGTTGGCGAATATCAAATAAATTGGGGTGTCTGTAGGGTCAGATACAACGACAACATGAATCTAAAGTGCAACATGAATCTAAATATCAGCGACCAACAGAGTTGAAAGAACGCATCCTTTTCGGGAAACCTGAACAACATCAAGTTCGTATAACCACCCATGGAAGTTCGAAAAATGCCGCCTCTACACAAAATCGAATGAGCGATATTGGCAGCAGATTTGAATCTGGGCTTTATCAGGTATCACAAGAACTTTCAACTAAAGATAAACAGCCGCTGCAATACTGGTGAAATACAGTGAACAAGTTAATGACTACGTTCTAACTAGTCCATCAAAATCCGGATAGGATGGGATAGCAGTGGATTTGTGGACGCATATATGCGAGATCACATAAATCGGCACCTCGAGCTGGTGGATAAGTGGGACTTACACTCAGTGCGATCAGAGTTTAATGGGTGCGTGCCACTGTAGGAGAATTTTGTGTACAAACTGCAAACCAGTATCAACAGATTCGTCACAAATGCCAATTATCGGTAATTCGAGGTACACGCCAACGAACACTCATGCTACAATGCAGCAGTTTGGAAAATTGTAGAAATGGGCAGACCGCTCAAATGGAGTGTCTAGCAAGGAGTGGTTACGGAAGAAGTGACAATTTTCTCGTTTCAAAGGAAGGATATATCAACCCGAGGAGAACAGTACTCGCAAATAAGGATCAAGAATTATCGCATCCAGCAGCACGCCATAAGTACTTCACTTGTTTGACTCTGTTTATCGGTTATCTTTTATTCTGTACGTTGGTTGCTAAATGGACAAGGGAAAATGTTCCAGTAAAGTTCAGTTTGTACAACGACTAACCTTGCATCAAGGTGTACTGGTTTGGTTACTACCTTTCCGTACTAAATATTAATGAATGGAAAATGGTAAGATCATAGGTTAGAATAATAGTAGAGAAGCGGAAACATTTTAAATGCAAGAACACCACCGGCTGTCCTCAACCATAGCGTCGGGGAAATTTGTTGGCCTCTGACTCGATAATTTAACTATATCTACAATTTTCACATCCCTCCGCCACATCATCGACTTATCACCTCGCCCTATCTTTAAGCCATTATCTGCCTCGAAGAATAGCGTGCGTCAACAAGGTCGACCTGTGAGCATAGGTAATACATATCTGAATCATCTTAAACTATGGGAATTCGATGTCTGACCGATCGACTGGGCTCTTTGATCCAGCATTGTCACCTAAACTCGGAGTTGTTAACACAATTCTCTCACAATACTTGACAAGTGCCACGCAGACACCGGTGTTCAAACACGGACAGTCATCGTACATCTCTACCCACAGCTGCCATTTTTTGTCAGCCGCATAACAGGGCGGATCTTAGTGCTAAAGTGCAGACTCACTCCTTGAGCAGCAATCGGATGTGGCGACATGGAGGATGTCTAAAAATTAAAAAAACTCAATCGACCCCTTTGTACACGTGAAGACACTTCATCCGATGTAACACTACCTAATGAGAGGTAAATGGCTACTTCTGACTGACAAAATACTACGGATGCAATTCTATCTCTTGAAACAAGAACCCAACTGTGACAGTTAGATGAGCGGTAGAATCACCGTGGTGACGTCGGGATTTTGAACAACTGGTGAAAAAAGACTGGCCGATACCATAAAGACAGCCTGCCATGAATAGATCGCGAACCATATAAGATTATATAACAATATGGGAACGCAAAGAGAGAACTGCAATCCGTTATTGGCGCAAAAGCACTGAGTCGGAAAACGATGGTTACGAACTAGATGAGGTAATTCTGGTTTCAGTGTTCCCTAACTGAACTGAACTCGAATGTCACTAAACATAAAATACATAAGAACAATTCGAACGGATGACCAACTGAGGATGCCACTCCAACTTGTGATAAGATGCTTGCGGCTTAAAAATCGAGCTCAAGAAGGACCCTATGATACACATTGACCTAAGCTACGACCAACATGAATCTTTATAGCTATGGAAAGAGCACAACCATAGCACTCAAATCCATTCAAAACACTGAAAACGAATTCAACTAAATAAATTTTCTGGATGCAAATGGTATGTATGCGCTTAAAAAGACAAATTCCCTCGAGAGTAAACGACCGATTTCGCGCCCAGCGTTACTCATCAGGTATGCATAGCCGGTCTTACTTTGTTATCACCAAACTTCGACGCTTCTTAGTTGATACACACAGATCACAGTAACTTGTGTGTACTGTGTGGGATTGATGTTTCCGTGATTTGTAGACTTTGCCTTTCATGCACAAACCTCAGGTCATCCGGTGAACCTTACACACTCGGGAGACGCCAGATTCGAGTTTCGTTCCGGCTAGAGCTAGCTTATCAGTGGTGCATATCTTGCATCGCATCCGGGCTTGCCAACTGGAAGGTGCGTGAGTTACCACTGTGCCACCAGCTGCCGTCCAAGACGACATTCACCGAGTTAAACTTGTTTAAATAACATCCTCAATGGCAGGCAGTGGTAGCCGACGGTCTCCAAGGTAGACATGATACGTGTCCAGTTAATTCCAGTTGAATCCCTTCCATCAAGTCAGGTCTTTTTCACGTGTCTCAGCTAGCCCACTTCGAATCTGATATTGATATACATATAGCTTACGGTTACTTGTAAGTAGTGTGCGGGATCAATTACGGTAAACGGAAATGTCCACACCAATTCAGACTGAGCAACAACAACAACCCAGGTGCGGCGACTTCGGTGGTTTTTTCCCGAAAAATCGTGATAAGAAATCAAAACCCCGAGAATATGGAAGAAGTAAAAAGGGAAATAAGAATGATTTCGTGCTGAAGGCGAATGGAATGCATGAACAAAGATTTGGGGCTAGCCTCAGCGTTCGCGACAAGTGTTTGACCAATGCGAAGATAAGAATACGACTGACGTGGTGCCAATCGCGTGTATTTGGAACAGGACACAATACAGAAGTCGGACGGTAGATTGAGTCACGGAAATGTTTCGGGAGTTCTGCATGTAATATATACATAAACACGAGATACGTGGGGGTGATAAGATCATTACAATACCAGCAGACCTTGAGGGTTTTTGACAACTAGTCCATAATTCCCTTGAGTAATATCCACAATGATGACAATGGATACGTTTACGAACAGGGAGGTTTACGCCTTTTTTCAAGTAGGAGACTGAAAAGCAATAAATCCTGAAATTTCTCAAGCTTGCAACGTTGTTCTGGGCTTGGTATACAGAACGAAAGATCGGGGAATACACAACGTTATCTGGAATTTTGCAGGTAATGTGCGCCTATGAACGGAATAGTTCGTCGCAAAAAGTTAACATGCATGAGCTTTATCACAGGAAAATAAACACACATCACTCTCTTGTGCATAAACTATCCACAACAGTATTATCTATCATGTGGGAATAAAACGTCATTAGCTTTAACGACAACTGATCCAAAATGTCGTAAGTCATGGAAGTAGCATAAGTTTATTTTGACCTCCGATTGAGTTTGGTTCCCAAACAACTACCGAGCTGTTGCAGTGATTTCTTTGCCTGGAAATTCGTTTCTGTCCACTATCATCTCCAGTAATAATTTCTTTTGGAACATCGATTTTCACTCAAATCGTCAACGCGGATCTGGTGGAATTGATGTGGTTCTATCCGACCTACATCTAAAGCCGACGGAAAACATTTCGGGTACACAAACTGCACCAAAAATTACCACGTCGCCAAAATGTTGGTCCGCTGTGTTCACCTCGAGTGTGCCGGTCAGTATGACGACAGCTTGGGGAACCGTGTATAACTAATCACAAATGCGTTGCGAGAAAATTGACTACGTACAGATCGATACCTCGTATTTCCGTCCTTGATGGCGATAACAGTCCCGACCCCTTTGGGCATGGTGCTCATCTACCGGTAAACAAACGCTAATGGAATTTGTCAGATACCTACCATGAACCATTTAATAAACTCTGAGGATTTTGTAAGCTGTCGGTGGCCATCAGCATTCTGTTCAAACAGAAATAAAAGCCTTGAAGCCCGAATCCGAGTACCTAAGTGACCATAAAAGTGTTATCCTGCTAGCGTCTTTGAGCCAATGTTTTATTAATATGGAAATGTACTTTTGTCACGAGAGATTAGTGTCTGAGTAATTTGTCTTCGTTTTTGGAGGTTTTACTTCGTCATGTAATCCCGGGAGAAGTTATTTAAACGCCCTCATGTTCGTATCGCTGTTGATCTTCAAAGATCTCTGTCGACCGGGTGAATAATGTGGTGGTGAGGAATCTAGTTTTAAGTTCCACCTCTGAGAATATCTTATCTCAGCGTTTGAAACTTAGTAGACCACGCTGGTTGCGTCACGTGTTGCACATGGCGGACAATCATCACCCATACCGTGCCCCATTTTGGATTCTTTCCAAGGAATGTAGGAAGCCATGTGAAGGTCAGCAGATGACGTGGCAACGTGGGATGAGAAAATGTACAGCGAAGTTAGGTAAAGTATGTGTCTCACGCATTTGTGGTTGGAGTCCGAAAGACTCGTCGACCTACTGGCTGGAGACACTTAAGGATATGGCAGTGAACCGTGAACAGTGACGGTCGTGTTGTCATTTTCTATCGAATCAGAATGATTGAAAACACGTGCGTTTGTACAGTTAGACTGTGTTCCTTGTGTTGGCTATAGCGGCCTTTTATCTTTTCCCGCCTGTGTAGGTCCACCCCCTGTTCCCCTTGAATATTTACTCTTTTTATATAAACGTGTAACTCTGGGGAAAGGCAGCGGTCAGCGGGGCTTGCCTTGCTATTTAACGCTGAACGATGATGACGACATAATCGTGTTTCCTGCATTCCAACAGCCTATCGACTGCTTTTCGTCATACTCAAATTGTAACGAAGACTATCTATTATGAATTTCGATCACCCCCCACGCAAAAGTACGTAGTTGAACGTTTCACATTCCGAATGTCAACGTTTCTTCCCATGTGGCACGTGATGTCTCAGCGCCAACGCGAAATCGTGGCCAAATTCAATTGTTTCAGCCATTAGACAATGTCGAACCGCTGGTAAGATGCTGAGGTCTGTTCATGCAGATTATTGGACGCCAGCTTACCCATCCTGGTAAAAACACCTCTGGGAATTAATTATTTTATGTGAATGTGAGTGAGATGATTTTCGGTAGTATAGCGTGCACATCCTCCTAACGTGTATAATAAGCCACGCGATGACTTCACAAACGAGTATTCAATTAATAACCCCCGTCAATCGAGAATGGACCAATATTATTCGACAAATCGTCGCAAGTCATGTGAAATGTATCCATCTTATCAGATGGACTGGTGACTGTGCACGATTTTTTTATTCACGCGCACGAAAGCCAAAATAGGGGTGGGCACTACCATTTTTTTTTCTTTTTGCTCTAATTAGGCATTGGGTTTATCGGGAAATTCAGTGTGTCAAATTGTTTAATACATTTGGTCGTTCCGACCAAACTTGACTTTGTTAGAGAACACGGAAGCGGAAGTAGTGAAAAAAAGTGACGAAGGCATCACACTCTTTTTTGAACGTCGAATTAGTTTCGTCAGATTGTGTTAACCAGCTGAGATTGGGAACATGAGGGGATGATTGTATTTGACACAAAGCACACCAAACGGAACAAAACGCGTAATTTGATTTGAGATATCCGGTCGGGGCAGGGTGTCCCGGATAAGGACAGAAAATAAAAAGACCGGAAATAATTATTTGTGCCTAGTCGATTTAATTATCAATTACAGTGTACCCGAGAACGAAATTCATACGGAACTTGACAGTACTATGTCAATGAATAGGATGTGGAAGATTTTCTCATCATTCATAACCATCAAAATCCAGATGGTTATTTATTTCTTTTCATGATAAAATTCAATCAGTAGGCAAATGGACAATCATTTCATAAACTGGAGATTTACCTTAGTCCCGAACACATGGCGCGACCGAATCCGACTGACGGCCAACGCAATATGCATGTTTTTGTGAGTGCATGAGGACAAGGATATCATATCTACGTCAATTCAATAAATGAACCCACCCAGGGTCAAACACATCACGTGTGTTGTGACGAGCAAGATGTACCATTTGTGTGGCGAGTTATGGAAATAGCACAGTACATGGTTTGGGAAGTGATTAAACCAAGTGTAGTTTCTCACTATATGTGATACGATTCAGAGCGAACATTGGCTTCCTACTAGGCCCCATTCTTAATGAGATGCTTCAGGCAGACGTGTATTGGAAGCCGTATGTCCCGTAGTATCTAGTGCCCACTGCACAGGGAGGATGACGGGGACACTGTAACTTGAAGTAGTTTAGAACCACATAAGGTCTTAGCTGTTAAGGCAGAAGCAATGGAAACAATGGACACTCAACATCGACCGCTTTAATGCAACCCAGAAAAAACAACCGTTACCGGTGGACGATATCCAAAGACTCGATCTTAAAACTGCTTGTAAAAGGCCGCTAAGAAAACTACAAAGTTCATGGGATGCATTGGGGACTCAGAAGTTGGTATTGAATGTAAGCAGGTTAGGTTAGGATAGGGGAACGTAATTCATGCGACACAAAAAAAAATGTTTCCTCGCCGTGCACTGATCCCCGAGGCGGACGATGGTTAGCGGATAAGTAAGGGTGATCAGTTCAAAAACTGGGGAAAACGGATGAAACTCGTAACCGGTGGTCTAGACCAACGAGATCATCGTCAAGACCTTTGTGCTGGAGTTCATCAGATTCATCCACCAGACGGTTTGATACAGTTAATTGCTCCGGCCAGCAGGGGTAGTTGGTTTTGAAATCTTTTGATCAACATGTGTTCTATTTGCGACTATCTCCTCTGTTTCCTTGGTTACTGTAGCCCATTTGTTCGACAATCGACTGGGCACTGTTGAGTTTTAGGCAACCAGAACCGATGAACTGTAATGACATGTGTGTGGTTGAAAGTTAAAACAACAGAATCGAAATGATCAAATGACCTACTAATCTGACACTATAGGGCAGTTTCTATCCCTCTTAGAGCGCAAAGGGATGACGGGTGAATAAATAAACCGCGACGAAATGCTGGACTACGAAATGAACACCCAGGACTGATGAGTGCAAGCAATGGATTTCGGTTTACGAAGCTACGCACTGCAGAATTAAGTTGTCATGTTTCGAAAAAAACAGACCAAATTCCAAGTCTGCTTGCTTCACCAAATTTATTTAGGTGAGCCGAGTAGAAAAACGAACCAAAAAGAATACTTTTCTAGTGAACAAAAGTGAAGTTTTTTAGTCGAGTAAAAAAAGGAACGAATTACTCCATTTCGTCGCCAATTCACAATACGGCTTAGGTTGGACATGAAGTAGAGGGAGTGTCTAGAACCAAGTCGAAGACCTCAATGATAGAAAGAAATAGTAGATGTGATTACACTAACTGGGACTACGACGAAACCAGTGAGCATTGGTGGAAACAAGACGACTCCTGAACTGGGAATAAAGTGTTCTAACAAAACGATACAGCCGAACACAGCCACGCGAAGTAAAATTATATTTCTTTTTGGTCTTTATTAAGCCAAAAACTGAAATTCACGGTAAGTCAGCATGCACTTACAAATTTAGTCGGGAAATTGTAGTAAAGACCGTGTGGGATACCCGAAAGAGAGACCAATAATAGTAGCAGAACAACCTAACTGCAGTTTTTCGTGAAAAAATCTCAAAATCTCACCAAAAATCCCACGTAACCACCGTAGTTCAAACGCTGAAAAATGTACTGGGGTGAATAAGCTTACTGGGACACAGGTTACGAGATTACATGAAAAATGGCCACGAATGCTGGTAACTCAACTTGCAATTATACTAACTGTCGAAGCCCTGACTCGATTAGATGGGGGCAGAAGCGCATTACTATCTTCACAATCGTATAGTTAGATTTTTTGTTTTCATGGCATAATTCAGACACGAATGCAGTAGAAGGAGCATGTTATATGGCCAATAAGGCCCATTACAACGGGGAAAGGGAACCAATAACCGTGACCCTGAAACTTGGGACTGCATAGAATTACACAAAGTCTCAGTCGACTAGATGTGGCAACGAGTTGCCATCTACAAACGGAGTGACCGACGGATCTGGGATTTAAAACTCTGAACTTTTTGGAGGCAGACTCTTAATTCATTTAGCCATCGCCGTTGGCTGTTTTTAGATTCCCACGACTTTCTGTGACCACATTCTTGAGCTCTATATGTCGGAACTAAATGCCACATGGCAAACTAGGTTCCTAAAGGCCAAAGCTTTGCTTGTGGACCATTCTTTGGAAGCCGATTACGCAATTCAACTGCCCTGGTTTTGAAAAATGGTGTTGCTCGTAGATGATCATGTTCTTGGTTTCCATGACATTTTGGAACGTGAGCTTGGAAACGTTTCATTATCAGTAAAAGTAGCATCACCAGCAAATTTTTGAGACCTAAACAAGAAGATCACCGTTGAGACTTTGCGAAATCCATTTCAGTTCTTCCGGAAAGTGATAAATGGATTACCGTGATTTGATAACCTTGAAATAACAGCAGGACCGACCGGGAATGTATCTACTCTGTACACCAGCTTATGTAGTTAACAAATCAACAAGTGACCGGGCACATTTAGCCCGAGAAAGCATACGGTCAGGCAGTAGTAATTCGATGAGACTGTTGATGAGCTGGATTAACACAAAAACCGACCCGAAATTAGCTGAGACAAAAAATAATGCAAGACTCAGAGCATTATGCTAAACGGTCCCGTTCGACGCACGTAAGAGGGTGACCGAGCGAAGATAACTGTAAATCAAACCACGCGAAAAACTATGGACAACAGAGGGTGTAGTAACTTCAGACGAACCTGCAATACTTATCAGCTCTGAGGATGGTCAATACAAAACCAATACAGTCGAACACGCCAACGATAAAGGAGGGAAAAAAGAAAAGATGAGTCAAGCTAAGGGAAAATTCACCTGTAATTATTTTAGCAAACCGAAATTTGGAGTGAACGGAAACTTCCGCAGAATGTTACCTTGCGGAAGAGGAAAACTATAGGGATGTCTACAAGTGGAATGAAAATAAGAATTGGAAGCGCAAACACGTGAAGGACGGAAGATTTTTTATCTTCTACTTCCTTTATTAATGAAACAACAATGTACATCAATTTTCAGGAAGGGGGCCGCGACCAGCCGAGGGCTGTCAAGTGGGGAAGCTGACCGGCGGTGGGATGATTCGAACCTTCACGTCCAAACGCCAGGACCTTATCCGTTAGGTGATGGGATAAATAGCCAGAATCAATAAAACTAACGTATGCACTATCAGTGGTAAAACCGGCAATCCCCGACGATATAATGTGCTCACTTTTGCAATTCCTTCGTCTGACAAAAAGTACCGAAAATACAGATGGATATTTTTTGGCGTTTCCTTGTTTGATACCTATCAAATAGGACCCATTGCTCATCAAGACCCCACCATTACGGTGAGCGGAGTTAGGGCGTTCATAACAATAAAACTGACCTAAATTGGGGAGAGGCGTCAAGGTGAACGGAAGGTCACGTGCTCCTGCAGGCATATATTGGATCACGAGACAAAGTGGATAGCAATACGAACAACTGAACAACACAGGTCACTCTCTCGGGTCAGATGTTCGTTTTCTTGCAGGCCGAAATATGCTCAACGTCAAGTCTTTGGTTTACATGCAATTAACTACAACGTACTTAACGGGTTATCAACCTACACATACCACAGCTTTGGCATCTCTCTGGTACGAGGGAAAATACCAAGGGAATTTCTCACATATGAGGAGAAATGGTGCACATCGTTCCCGAAGACAAATCCGAGTGTCTGCACTATTCCAGAACATTCTATCCCGTAATTAGGACTTACGGATTATCAAGTCCGTTTTTGTTGCCGGCGAAATTTCGTTTTCACAAATGGTAATAATGTGTGTGATTAGGAGGTAATTAGCAAGCACCAGGTTTATAAAGTGAACAGTCTGGTAACGGGAGCGCCTTAACTACAGAGCAACGCGAAGCACACATCGTGCAAATGCATGAGTTAGGAAAGCCGAATACAAATTTATAAAAACCAAGGCATAGTTCTGAAGTTCCCCACTGATACGTGACTGGGGTCACCATGCCACATATACCATGACACTGAAGTTACCACCAGTTGAGACCAAAGCAGAGTTTCACAAATTAATAAGGTACAAAAAGCGCATACAGATACATATAATGTAGAGGCTCTCAAGAACAGCCCCAGATAAATCCAAACTGTCTACCGATATAAAACCCAGCCGTATCAGCCGTGTGATGGGGATATGAAAAGAGGTCGGGCATTGGCGGGGGGGGGGTATGTCCGGTCAGCACAGAACGTGGTGTGTACACACCTCTCAACAACAAGAGGAAATGCACCGGAATTCTTTCCTTCACAATGACTTGGAAAACGCCCGATGCCTTAATGATTGTTTCGGATCAAAGCTTAAGAAATTTAAGATCGTTACGTCCCTACCAAATCAAAATTCAGTTCCAAACAGAAAATTCCCCTACGAGGTGATTTATTGTTTACCGCACTCACACTCAACAAAACAGTGGAAAGTATGGAGCAACTGCATCGCCGTTCCAACTAAGCTTGGCTGAAACTTTTTGTGTACATGCTAACATGTGTATACGAATAGAAATAATCAGTAGGAACACGTTCACCAGACCCTAGTGTGCGTGTGTGTATGACTGTGAGTGCAGCACATGATTACAGGTGCTCTTTGCAAACACACTGTAAATTGTCTGCAATTCTTGCGACGAGAACGATCGAGAATGCGCTCTATTGTGGTTAACTATTCCGAGGTTACACTTCGGACGCTAGCAGTAACAACTAAGTGCCATGCCGATCAGCTGGGAAAGGTAAAATACTACACGAAAATCAGAACAACCTGACGGTTGCTTGATTTGTGCAGGATCAATCATTCAATATGGTCACGTTCAGTTGCATTTATGTCCAGAAAACAGGCTTGCATAAAGAAACCGGCAATGATAGTGTCGCCGGATGGGTTAACAAAGGAATAAACTTGTTACCTTTGCCAATTTAACTTACTGATACGACAAAGAAAACAGCTTTCAAAAAGAAGTTTGCGGCCAAATGACAGCTGCTAAGTGGAGAAATAAACAAATGGAGTCAGGATGAACAGTGGAAAAGATAAGTTAGTACGCTGTCGTGTCACCGGTAGCTAATCGCCCAGTGATTCACATGACACCGTTCTTGAGTTCCAGATAAGGCAAGCCAGGTGGCAGTATGAAGTTTGGAATGGCAAAAGTTTGCATTTCCTAGAAGCGCCGTCGATCCACTTGGCGCTCTTTTCACAGCGTTGGACTCAGAATCACCATATTGCGATTGGTCACCAAAACGAATCATTTACAGTAGTCAATATCCAGTAGTTGATTGGTCCGCTGCCTAATCCGACCTGCTGTTACCGACTGATCCTAGCCTGTGGCCTTTTCGCTCGATTTATCGACTGACCTAATCAGTTCAATGTCGCCACTGTTGTATTGACCTTTGACCAGGGTAGTGGGTACGATGAGTCAATATCCACTGCTCTCAGTCTGTGGCGTGCATCAACTAAAGACTAACGTTCGCTCTGGTCCGTATCTGTGGGTCCAGATCACGCATCGATTCATGTTCCGTTTTCTTTGTGCCAATTTTGTGGTCACGTCAAGACGAAAACCGCCCGACCGGATAGCTGTTTTTAGATAACAGTCGCTGACTTCAGCTACGATCGCAGCTTTCTATGCAGTTACCGACGCAACCAAAAGTCCAGGGTCTGAGCGAACATCGAGACCCGACAACAAACACTGTATAAGAAATGCCGGATGCCATATAAGACTCCAGGTCACCCGGGTCTCACAACCACTGAGTACTCTCAACGATAGTTGTTCCGTTAGAAGCTCGCAGATCTGTCCCTCCGGATGATACTTACAATGAGACGCGCAATTGCATGAAATGACAAATGACCAGCAGCTTGAGAAATAACTGCAACCAGTGGTAAATAGGGAAATGGTTGTTGTCGTTATCGGCAACAACCACGAGATTAAACCACTGATTAGGGGTATTGACCCACGAAAACCACACGTAATTGTGGTGATCAAGGAATCCGACGCCTCACCGATTCACTTTGAAAAGCATCGTCTGGAAGGTTGGGCAGAGTTCTTCAAGGAACAAATCAATTAGCACATTTCAACGGTAGCATCTACAGGTGGTGTAATGCAAGTAAATATCAATCCTCCATCAAAAGTGGAATTCGTCAGAGAGACAAGCTTCGTGAAGAGACAAAAGGCTGTTTGACAAAACTAGGTACTCACGTCATTTTTTAGGGATGATGGCAAACTTTGAGCATCGGGGTTGACAAAAATTATGGTAACGGTCTGGAGAAATTAGGGAATGTCTAAGAACTGGTATGAATCCATATCCTGTGAAAAGCACAGGGGCGTTAGTTTGGTAAGCATTGCATCCAAACTATTCGTGAGCTTCCTCCTCCGTCGATCATCCGGTGTTCCATAAAGGTGCAGTTTCACGTCAATAGGTGGTCTTATGTTGGATGATACATCGCCGACTATACAGAAGACTGGACTAAGGTTTACAAATTTGACGTCGGTCATCGACCAAGGACTGAGTGCATACAAAAGCAGTAGGGTGGTCTCAGAAGCATGTCCTTTGCGAATGGAAGATGTAAAAAGATTGTTGGTACTTAGGCACAAGTGTCTGTTTAATATTCACCGATTGTGATGACAGAATTGCATTGGCAACCGAGATTAGTCGTAGGATGTTCGACCTAAGCTTCAATCATCAGAGGACGGATTACACCAGGGTGGGTTAAGATGGTTGGATCCCAAGCAGTACATACCCGCAGAAAGCCTGCCTTGTCGTAAGGTGTTCTGCGAGACACGTGGTGGTTGGAAGATGGATAGTACTGGTCAGTTCACGATCCGAATTCGTGGGCTGGCTTCTGCGGGCATGTTAAGAATGCTGCGTTTGGATCCACGAGATACCCAGCTGGTATAACTAAACGCCCCCTTAAGTGGCGTTTTTTGTTCTAAATCTTCCTTCTTTTGGGTGACTCTTTAGTTTCTTTACGTTGTTCGCTGTTAATTATTCATTTGAGGCAGCCACCGAAACCAGAGAATATAAGTGCAAAATTTGATGTGAGGCGTACGTGCTAGTCAACGGCTATCTTCTTTCGTCTTGAATCGCCAGTTGTCGGCCATTTTCATTGCTATTCAGTAGTCACTCGTCCATATTTGGTCAAGCTAACAAAAATCTCGTTCTACTAGAGAAATATCATCGCATAAAAACGTGTGGCTGTTATATAGTCCACCGGTTTTCCAAACCATCGGTTGCTTAGTCCGCCTTGTCAGTCAACTTTCAAGGTGATGAGGTTAAAGTCACCTTGTTGTGGACTACTAGTACGGATTGATTGACATATCCATTTAGTTTGTACCTGCTGTCTTGCGGTCCACTCACGACTGACTTCACCTGGAGGTCGGTAGGCGAAGACAATGGGGTCACGTTCTGCAGGTACTGCCAAAATACGGTAACAATCAGCCGAGACCAGGCATTCAGCCAGAAACATCAGAGATCCATTTTTGGTCGCAGGCGAGTATACCGACAACGTGATCGCCCCACCCAAGTTTGTTCTAACCACAGGCTGTTCCTGGCGAACACCAATTTTGTCACAGAAAGCAAAATGAGCCGCTTGGTGTCCTCCTTCGCTTGCAGATCGACTACACAGTTACTGGACCTAGACCACGCCTTGGTTCGTGTTCGCTTTTCCCAATGTCCAGTCTGTGGTCGAGTCAACCCGAAAACCATCCGTTCTGCACAGTTACTCCCAAATGATAATGGTCGACTTTAAATGCAGTCGGAAGTTTTAACCCGATTTTGTCGCAAAGAAACATCCACGATCCGAGAGACCAATGGAGACAGATCGAAGAAGCCCTACAGTCGGTGGCAACTGTCACGCAGGACATCAGGCCGTAGAAACCTCAGAAACGATGGATATCCTCGGCTTCTGTTGCTCTGTTAAATGCTCAAAGGTCCCCCACACCAAATGACACTTACAATGAGATGCGTAAATACCTGAGACATCAACTGACTAGGAGCCCAAGGAATGATCGCAAAGGGTGGTGGATGGGTATGCGAAAAAGGCTACGGCCGTCGGCAATAGCCCCAATCTTTGTGGACTGATTAGAAGTACTAGTCCATGGAAGTCAATCACTAGCAAAGTGACTAAGGAATCCGACGACTCACTGATTCACCGTCACGAGAGTCGGACGAAGCATTAGGCAGAGCTTAGCAAAAAGCAATTTAGTTGATTCACTATCATAGTGGACCTTTGGTTTGTGAACCAACTCAGGCAGATACCAGTCCGCCAACGGAAGCGAAAGTCATCAGGAAGATAATTTTTTCTCAAAAGGCATAAGCCAGATGGACCAGAGGACTACCTCCACCCCTATTTAAGAATAATGGCGAAGTGCTAACGTCGGAGTTAACAAAACCCCTGGGATTAATCTGGCCAAGGAAAGAGGATCCTAGGCACCAATGTGAATCGGCGGTTGTACCGATTTTACAAGAAAGTTGATAGATTCTCATATGTAAATCACCGAGAAATTAGTTTGGTAAGTATCACATCCAAACTGCTGGCGGGAGTTGTTCTACAGCGGTATTTCATCCCGACAGGTAAGCGCAGCGGTGGACGCCCCATCTAGGTGAGACCAGGTTTTCGGCATGACGGCTAAAGACATAACCTCCAAACATTGGGGAAGCACATTTTTTGGCGTCCCCAAGTAAAAAGATGATTTCATTTTGTCGGGTAGACACATTGGACCTACCAATCGTGTATTATCGATTCCGCACCGAATGTCACGCTTGAATGTGACATTTAAAGCAATTCAGGGGTTACATCTGCACCCTAAGACTGGATCCCAACTAAGTACATTCCAATATCAGAAATCGTAGGACAGCGGAAGCAAAATAAGAGAATCATACTAATACGCGGTGGTACATCCACTATCAAGAGAATGCTATGTCGTGATGACTGGGAAACAGGCGAAAGTTAAACGATCACTTTCAGGTACAAACTGGGGTCCAATGCGGAACTGTTCCAGTTACTGGATTTCATTTTTCCTCCGGAAGTTAATAATAAACCTTGATCTAAGATACCTGAAATGATATTTTGACAAAAACCGTGAGTTTCCTGCTCGGCGCTGTGAAATATATGGCTATTTGTTGTCCAGTATCACATACAATCTCATTCTGGGTTGAACTTGGATAACAATCCAGAATAAAATACATTGCCTGTCGTAAAACGAGAAAGACTGACGTATCTATTCTCAAAATTGCCCGTCGTTTCTACATCGAATC
Organism: Fasciolopsis buskii; assembly: GCA_008360955.1. Taxonomy (NCBI): domain Eukaryota; kingdom Metazoa; phylum Platyhelminthes; class Trematoda; order Plagiorchiida; family Fasciolidae; genus Fasciolopsis; species Fasciolopsis buskii. The sequence continues at coordinate 23,578 of LUCM01006050.1, forward strand.
CATAATCCTCAATTGAATTCACTGCTAATTAACGGTTGTTGGTAAGAGGCCAATCGCAAGCGGCTTAAGTTTTTACCAGTTCATAGGCCAAAAACTGTCTCCGACACTGTCGATTGGACTGTGGTGAGATTATTTGCCTTAGAAAGATCACATGTTGGTCAGATGAATGACTGAACATACAGTGGTGTCACCGGATAGGAGCAGTCAAATTGGCTGTGTTAGGTTGCTGCCACGACTTGAGTTCTCGCACGGAAAATCCGCTCATCCCCAGTAATATGCGCTGAACTAACCATGTTTCTGGGCACCTTGACTTCACGACGAGATAAACTCAAGTCTATGATATGATTTAGCAGGATGAGGAGAGTTATGGAACGGTGAACCAGGCAATTTCGACTTATTTCAATAATGATAGATGAAGAATAATATTTCGAGGTCAAATTCACTAGAAATTTTCGGTTAGTCCTGATCCAAAATTTCGAACTGAGTCCGCAAATTTGCTGCGAAGCATCGCTCCGCTCAAGTATGAATCATTCAACGGATTTCTTCATTCGATGCAAAATAGGACCGGTGTATACGCGATCAGTGGGATGGCCGTGTTGCCCCACAGGGAAATCACGTAATGCTGATCCACTTAGACGGTAGCATGAAGTAAATTGAAATGAATCATCCATATGGTGCTAGTCCCACTGCGTGCGTGGCGTATACGGTCAGGAGTATTCTCCGGAAAGATGAGTATGGAGTTCCGATATCTTGAAACATCGATGAAGGAGAAATTTTGTGGAATCAAGAAAAATTCTCCGTTTGGAGATGGTATTTGTCGAGAACGACGGTGGGACACAAATTTACTCATCCACGTCAGAAGTATGCTTCAAGCATTTCGTAAACACAGTAGAAAAGTCATTAGGCGTCACTGCAATCGAATCATGAAAAATCAACTAAAACCCTCTGACAAACTGCACATAATTGATCACCGGGGCGCCAAACAAACCCACCGCACATGTAGATGAAATTCAGATGATGATAGACAACAAAAAGAAATAGCATGCTATATAATTTGACTACACAAGACACGGATTACTGAGTTGGAGGTAAACTGGCAGATGTCACGCTGAGATTAACGAATGGGCAAGTGAACGAAAGGTATAATACAACCACTAATAAATTCAAGCAAATCCATGTCTGCACACTGGCTTTTTGCCATATGAATTAGCTGTAGAGTGAGTCTACTCAGGTCCTTAAGGTTGGATGCAAAGCGCTTGTTCCTGGAACGCCTTTTTATGAAGAATAATACATTCCGGAATCGTGTGTATCAGAACTTTGGAATTAAGTGGGTTCTCTGTCACTATTAGAGATTTTGTTTTCTCAAAAGCCAAGTCGTACGACACTGCTATTACACCAGTATTTCCAACTTCTGGTGATCACAACATTTCCATGAGAAATGAATGACCGAATTCTGCGTCTGAACTGCTGCAGTAGTTCCCGAAAGTAGGTCCAATTTTGGACTCGGAGACAAAGATACTGCAAAAACCAAGGCGCGCGGGAGGGGAGTTACGGAACCATTTTTGGCAGACTTACATAATGGCATAAAAGAGTTACCAGTAGTTTGCATAAGGACAATCGCTCTGGTTGGTGACCCGTTCAATGGAAGTAAAAAGTTAATCAATTTAATCAGGACTGAGGACAGACAGGAAGTGAAAATGTAATGGTGCTTTTCCAGGTGTCAACCGTCATTACGACTAAACTCAACATTTCCTGAAAATACTTTAGGTTTTCGGTCGTTCGACACCCAACTTCTGATACGAAGCCTAAAAACAATTGATAAAGTAGCGAGTGATAGAATTTGACCAGTATCACGTACACGACGTGAACGTTTCTCGCTGCGCTGTTACCACAATCAGGGCCATGCTTGTCGACGCACCTATATTAAGCTGTGACCAACTCGTCCGTTTTCTTATTTCTACCAACCGCATATGTCCATCATGTTCGGATGATCACTGTTCCCGTGAGTATTACAGTAGTACAACGCAAAAAAACGTTTACCGGCCTAATACTGAATTTGAGCGAAGAATCGCATGACTCCAAAGTGTTGATTATCGGACGATAGGGAGACGAAGTGGCTTATGGGGTCGTAGTTAGCCGTCCTGAACGTGTGGAAACGGAACTGGCTGTGTGAACTTGTGTTAAGGAACGGGCCTTGAGCCCAATTCCATTGTAAGGCTAACATGACGAGTCACGCGAATCAAATGAACCACGCATGCGCGCACATGCTCTTTGCAATTCTTAGGGTTTGGAAACAAACAAACAGATGTGTATTTGTGTATGTGATGCACTTAGTCGCGCGGGCAGCATATTCGCGTTCCATTAACGGTGGACGAACTAACAGGGTTAAAGTGATGAACGCGCGCTTGATTGAATGACCGATCAATACTAACGAGAATGTATTCCTACACATTAATCTACTCACACACGAGCAAACACGAAAATACGTGGATATCGACACGACGTGTTGACACACACGATAAGTGGGTCACACGGCGGATGCGATCGTAGCAGCAAACAGCCAAAAAGGCATCAGACGTATTCCACACGAATCCTTGGCCAACTGGATGAAGGCCCACATTACACAGCCAGCTTATTCGCAATCGAAATGAGCAGATCCGTTCCTAGAACGTGATATAAGGGGCTGTGTGAGAGGGAGCACCAATCAAAACAAATCCATGTGAAGGCTAAAAAGCCTTACCAAGCTGCAAACCAGTTGTGGTGACGCGGGTAGGTGTGCGGAAATGATGTCGAGAACTTGAAGCGATTAATTAGCATCATGGACGTGCCTTGATAGGCTGTACTACATCCGGTTGAATGATTCACTCTGTGGGAATTTAAGCTGCAATTCATGTGATATGCATTACAGAATTGTGGCTGAATATCGGAATGGATAGATGACGCCGTTATATGTATCGATGGGTTGGACCACTTTAGACAGAGATTGATGCAAGATGACAGGCATTAGGGTTATCTAAATTCTCTCCGCATTCGTAGAACGATTCTGTTTCGCTGTCATCTGCAATCCTAGGTTTTGCCGATTTAGCGCCATAACTGTCAATAACATTCATATTGTTCCATCAAACTTTTCATATTGAAATTCAAGAAATGGTTTCAGATCTTTTCACAAGTCTCCCTGAGCACCTCTACTGCTGATGGAAGACTGGCACCTACCTACATTCTTCCATTTGTTGGGAAAAATAAAAAGTTCACTGTGGAATTAAACCAACTACAATACTCCATAAATTGCATCAACCAAAGCTTCAGATGACACTCTCGAAAGTGAATATCAATGAGCCGTCGGATTCCATCACCACTTCAATAGAACTTGGTTTTCGTGAACCAATACTTTCAATCACTCGACAAAGATTGTGGCTATAAACCATGACCGTAGCCATTTCAACTTTCCTACGTTCTGTTACCTACACCTACACGTTTTCACTTCACAGACCTCGGGTAAGCTGACGTTTCAGGGATTTATGCATCTCAGTGCCGACTGAATTCAAAGTGAGGAATCTGCCACAGTCTAACAGGACGACTGACGTCACGAATATATATCGTTTACGACGCCCACGTAAGGACAAGATCATATGTAATGTGTATCGCTGCGTGCAGGATAACCTGGATTTCCTGTCTTCCCACTAGCATTACCATGAACCAAACAACCGAGCTGCAATTATTCGTGACATTTCGCATCATTCTCATAACCAAACAGCGAAATCGGGTAAGATTTGCCGTAGAAACGGCGCTGGAAACATTTGGTAGAACGATACTTAGTGGTTGACCAAGGTGCAGAGGGAGCTTTCTTTGGAAACTCAAACCGAAACCTCTGACCAAAATACCTGATGTGCAGGGTAACAGGGAATGGACGCAGCAATTGAACTGAAACTCCTGCGAGGAAGCTTCTTCAGTTCTGTCACCTGAGACCACATTACGCATAGGTAGAGAGGATAAGAAGGAACGAATGGAGATAGAAGACAAAGACTGATTAAAAAAAGGAAACCGAGTCAGTAGCCCGCTTAACACCGCCTATCCTGCTCGAAGCAACGAATACGCTGTCCTTCTTAGGCTAAGCGAAAGCCGATGAAGTATGGAATTCCACGAATTTATGCAATTTACCAGAAGCGATGGAATGGCACTGTCAAGGCGTAAATTCGCTAAGCGGAACGATTAGGATTCGTAAGCAAAACCTGTGGTTATAGGAAGAAGTTGTCTGGAGGGCAGCGGGGAGTGACTAGTTGCCAGTCCTTCTACTTGGACCAATTATTCTTTCAATCCTTATTCAAACTGAGTTTGGAGCCCAGGTCAACCTCAAATTGAAGGCCCAAGAAACCACTTTGTTAGGACTCGGCTTATTGATCTTCCAGACATGTTTGAGATAAGCTATCACTTTAGATTGTTGGGTCATATAGGCGCGGAAACCGTCACATCACGCTAGGGCGCAGTCTCACTAAGACGGTCAAAACCGAACAACACAAATGAGCACTCAGAAACAGTATAGATATGAGACTAAAGAATGGAAATGAAACTTCCGAGGCAAGCTAGAGAAAACGTTATACGGAATGGCGTTTAAATGCCATTCAATTTCTTTTCTATTTATGACCCTACGAAAATGTCAAGGCTAAACTGGGACTATGGCCAAATAACTATGATTGTTAAAGACCCTGGACAGTGTGAAAAAGTGCACAAACGAAGATGAACACTTTGCTTTCACTAGAGGGAAGCGTACAAATACGCGAGGAGTATGACTTAGATTTTTGGCCTCAGTAGTACTGACGTCAAATCTGAAAGTGGTGGATTGCGAACTTATCAAAGATTCAGTGGAATCGTTTCCAGCTTTGTTGAACTATTTACGGATATACAATCGCACTGTTACATCCGCAGCAAGCGCTGACTGCATCAAATAAGTGAAAGAATAACCGCTGATCTAGCCAAACGAGATAGAGAACCAAAGAAAAATTTATTGACCGCATACAACTCATTAATTTGTCGCGAAAGCGAGTTTTCTGTGCACCAAAACCTCAGTTTTTCTCTAGCAAGGTTATGTGATGAATCGAACGAATCAGCTAGTCTTGAAATTTTATTTCTGTCTCCGTGAGTCTGCGTGACCGTATCCCTACGACTTATCGGTCGATACTTCCCGTTAGACATTGGCGTGGAAGAGAAGCGAAACAAGACATGAAAATACGTGGGAGAGTCCACCCCCGATGGATGGCTATAAATGTGATCTCGGAAAGGAATAAGTAAACAATTCGAGGTTGCATGTATGGTGTTCCGGGGGAAGGAAAACCAGGCTCACCGCAAGGTGTGTCGTTTAGGCACTCGTCGATGTCGGATCGGGCCAACAGTGTGGCACTTTATAAGGACGTAATGGGTAATCGGTTACGGATGAACACATAGGCAATCGGTTGTAGCTAACAATGAGTTGCGACAGGGAAACAAAAAGATCCCGATAGGGAATGGGAGAAAGGAATAAGCTGCCATAACCGATCAGTTGTGCCTGAGGAAATTCGGTTGACCATAAGCAATTACTCGCAAACGATCGCAAGTTTCAAGGTGCTGCATCGACAGCGGTTGAAATCAGCGTGAACGATGTTTGTTTGAAGAAATGAGGGTGGGCGGATTACGCGGAAAGCACACGCGAAAAGATTTCACTTTGGAGGTGCACGGCGGTGAAAAGTTCGCTTTTTTGAACTAATGACTAACCACAACAATCTGCTACTAGGTTTCAGTGTACTAATGGGAAAGTAACTGACTGTAACTATTTAATCTAAAGATATGTGATTCTTAAAATCCAACAGTTTATCTCGAGAATGAGTACTGTAGGAACAAAATACACACAAATCAAAGTTCTGCGATACCATGACAACCAACAATCATGGTATGGAACCAAATAACGCTTCAACAAATTGGGTATGGTGAAGGGAAAACGTCATCTAACATCGAAATATCCTGCAGGACAATAGTCTTACCATGTCCAATAACCACAGCGACAAAACTTGTTTAATTGATCCCGAATCAACTAGAGCATTATGCAATGAATAACGGAACGACAAAACTTATTGCAAAAAAACCTTCTCAAAGGTAAGGCGGAAATGTCAACCTCCAAGCCATGGCCAACGTATTCTGAGATAAACTGAACACCCGGAACATGTGGATGGTCAAAAACACGAGTACCAGTGACTGTTCCAAAATGTGCGTCTCCTCATCCCCCAAACAGATACAACCATACACATGAACACAGTGATTTCCATACACGTATACGGAATCGTATATTTTGGTTCTTCAAATTGAAGTGGGATAGTTTGGAGTGCTGTCTTTTTGTCTGTTTTGCACTGGAACTACTGGATGAAATCTGTCTAGTTTGGAGACTGTAGTGATAGTGGTGGTGAAGGAGAAAGAGGGACAGGAAGGTTTAGAACGTAAACAGGAGGCTATTTTACGCGTCCGTGGGCAGTGAATGGTGTGGAATAAACAAGTTCATATTTCAAGGACAAACATGGCGTTGATTTGTTTACTTTGCATTAGCTGAAATTGGAAGCTATGAAGAAAACAATAATACCTATTCACGTAGACTGTTATAGTGTGAATGAAACTTCTACGGCCTGGCTGGTGAGAATAGAGACAGGGACGTGGCGAAAACGAAGAATTATATCAACCGAATCGTACAGTATACAAAATAAAAAATGCTGTTAAAATGAACCTGGCTTGCAAGGAAGTTGCGCGTCATCAGTAGCTATTTGATCTCCACATACACTTCATTTTCTTGCTATCATCTTGAAAAAAGCAATCACAAACCGTAGTACACGAGGAGCATCGTTCAAATTACACTGTAGCTACAAGAAGTAAGCACTCTCCAAAAGCACTGAAGCAGCCTAAATCACTCAATATTCGTAGATGATACTCGAGACAATAAGCATTAGATTACACAGTGAGGCACTGCATTGACCAATTAGTGTGCGAAAATTCTCGCAGAATTAGCGTATCTCGAACAAGCACAAATGTGAAAAATGACTTCGGTCGGGCACGTCATGATGGGCGATTGTCAAATGGTAGCAATCAACAGGCCCGAGTGGGCATCACCATCAGTAGAACCTACAAACGTTTACACGAACGTAGTTATTATTGAGGAAGCTGAACCAGTGCTCAACAAATTCCAAGACTATTGGCACTGTAAATGAAGATACGTGACACTATTGAAGATACTTATACTTTGGACGAATCACGCACCATCCAAACGACAACGAACGAAAAGAAGGAAGAAAAAGAAACATTATACACAGTTCCTCACATATGATAGCCTCTCTATCATCTATCTCTACGTCATCGGCCATCCATCAGAATTCATGATTCCTGTGGGGGGTTGATACTACCCGGTTCCCAAAACCGAGATAGTTTTGGCTTACGAGACCCTACCCGAACGTCCGACCAAACAATCTAACTCACAAGACAAGAGGATAATCTAAAGGCCACGTAATCCACTGGTAACCGGTGATTGATCATTCCGTCCATGTCCTTTGGATGAGGCAACAACCTAGGTGCCCAGTACATCCCCTCGCAACAGACGCCGGAGAGCATACAGCCGTATGAGTCGTATGTCGTCCATGGTTGGTCTGGAGTCAAAATTTAGTCATCGCCCCTAGACTGATTAATAAGGACCAGTTAAGTCGATGCAGAGCCCTGGACATTTGCCTTTGTCCTTGCAAGTTGATGAGAACGTCTCCATCACTAGAAGGCACTGGATAGATTATCCTATCTGAGACGCAAGATCATTTCGGAGGTAGTAAGGAGGAGTAGCTGACTTGGAGCCGAACATACATCTGGGAGGAGGACCATTGATGGCTGCATTATTGCCGTGGATAAAACGCCATTTTCAACAATAATTAAGTGACCTAAGTTCAACCCAATCTTAGGAGTGTTGCGATTAGGGCCCAAACCAAAGTGTTTGCTCAGAAATTTGTAGTCATCGTGATGCGAGTTTGGGGTACCATTAGTTATTTCTTTATTTGAAAAGGTCAAGGTTGCTGACCAGCGATGGAAATTACCACCTTACCCAGACTATTATTCAGGTCTGGTATCCAACAGTTATCACCCACAGGATGAATTGAAAAAAAACTTAAGTGAGAGCCATTTTAGAAACTTGAATGGCTACAAGGAAGCCATAAATACTTTGATCCAAGGAACACTGAAAGATTTTCATGAACCAAATTGCGTGAATTTCCAAGAGTGACGGGGCAACTGCATTGAAAAACCTGAGGTATTAAAGTTCGTAGATTTAGGGTGGTAAAAAAACTGCTAACAAGACAGAAGAACTGTATCGTAGCATTATGGACGATTCTGACCGAATAAGGCACAAAAAGGCCGGTTTGATTGCAGTGGAGATATTCTTTTTCATGCATTCGGTTCGCGAGACCCAATCACGATGTGGCCGGTCTCGTTCATCAGATTTTGGGTCATGCACAATGACCGTGACAACACTGGTATCTTTTCAAAGAGAGTAGACCATGTCTTGCTAGATAATCAGTGGACATTGTCATAGTCCTCAAGCCTCATTATTTATTATTTATTGTCAAGCCAAGGATTTTCATACTCTGGTAAGACCACATGACGGTCGCCGACCCGATCCCCAATCATACCACCAAATACTGGATTTCTGTTAAATACAGGAAATGCTGAGGAGATTCCCCCGTCGCTTCTATGACCGCACGAAGCTAAGAACCAGGAACCGAGAAGTGGAAACTTGGTGTTCAGTGTAGTACTGCACAATTTATCATCAGGCTAGGTGTGGCGCTGAACCGTGAGACAAGCAACTGCCACCAATAACCATAGCGACTGGTGGAACTTGGATTCAAACCTTTGATCTAAGTGACAAATACTAAATGTGCTTTATCATTGGTCTACCATGAATGCATGCAAATTTTCCATCGTTTCTAACATTAGGCTTCCATAGTCACGCTGAAAGCTATTCAGTACTAGTGAAGATGGCCAGGCTCATTTGATATCACAAACTATAAACTGAATGTCAATATTGCGAAAGTTATGGTGGATTGCTTGGATCAACAAACTTGCGTGTCACAAGAATGAACTTAAGATGTATCGAAAATAACCATCACCGAGGGTATCAATTAAAAAGCACAGACAAAACTAAGGTAACGCAGCGACACCCGAGATGACGTGGGAGGTTAAGCATCTGCTGCCTCAAAAAGATCAGAGGTTCGAATACCAGATTATTTTTTAACGGCTCAAAAATGCTTGCCCGTTGTAGTTAGAAACGCGAAAATTATCGATCTCACCAAAATCTTGCTCTACTACATAGCCGATGGTGAAAACAGAACACGAAATTGATAAATATGATGAATCACTGCGAAACGTTTTTGTCGGTTATTTGAATACAGTCATCCGAAAGAGAACGCAGTCCCAAGTTTCCATATTCGTTGTAAGTAGAACTATAGAAGAAATTTCTCTAGCACCGAATGACGGGTGACGCGGTAGTTCCTGTTTATTAGATACACGGACCCAGCCAATTTTGTTTTGACCACAGGAAGTTCCTGGTGCACAGCAACTTTTGTCACAAAATGAAACATTAGCTCACCCGCCGACCCCTTTCGTCCTCAATCGTTGGATCCAGATCAACAACACTGTCACCGATCAACAACGGTATACATGAATCAAGGATCGTCGGTCACTCTGGTTCACACCAGTGGACTCAGACCTCACATTTGTTTAAGTATACTGTGTGGTCCCACCAACAAGAGAGCCACTAGGCCACCACAGCTGATTCTAGATGATAATAGCATATTTCATTTACGACAAAAGCTTTCAATGCGGTTGTGGCCTCAACGAAATCTACAGGATCCGAAAGAACACTGAGAGTAGATCAGTGAAGCCCTGCATTCGACACCAATTGCCACACAAGACTCTTGTCACATAAACCCCAGAAACGCTGGATATTCTCGACTCCAGTTGCTCTGTTAGATACACGCAGATCTGTCCCCCCGGATCCAGCATTCAATGAAACGCGTACATCCCTGAGACGTCAACTGATCGGGAGTTTAACAAATGACCGGTAGCAGAGGTGGGTAGGAAAACGTATGGAAATGGAAAAGGATGTGGCTATCAGAAATAATCGCAACCGTTGCCGATTGATTAAGAATACTGGTTCCCCGGAGCCCAGCGTAAGCAAAGTGATTAAGGAATCCGATGACACTGATTCACTACTCGTAATACCGTCTGCCGGAGCGTCGAGCAGTTTATTTGACACACGACCATGGTCAATCTTCCACTTAATGCCGGCAAGTAAACCACCACAAATGAACACCAGTCCTCCATCCGAAATGGAGGTGATCGGAGAGATAGGTTTTCTTAAAGGGTATAAAGCAACTGGGCCAGATTGATTGTTCCCATCGTTCTTCAAAGATGGTGAAGAAGTGTCGACATCAGAGTTAACAAAACGCCTTGGATCAATCTGGGAAGGGGAAGAGATTCTGAAAGACCAGCGTGAATCGGTGATTGTGTCAATCTACAGGAAAGATGATAAATCCTCATATGAAAATCACAGAGGAGTCAGTTTAGTAAGCGTCACATCCAAACGGTTCGCGGGCATTACCCTCAACCAATTATCTAGTACTGGAGAAAAGTTGATGCGTAAGAACCAAGCCGGTTTCCGTTCAAGGCGGGGTCATATTGACCAAATTTTCACTTTTCAACAAATCTTAGAACAGCCACGCAGTCCGTAGACGCACGATTTCAGTCTATCTTGATTCGAAAGCGGCGTTCGATTCAATCAATCGTGCAATTCTGTGGCGCTGTCTTGTCGATGGGTGTGCCAGAGAAATTCATTTCACTCATCCGATTTCTGAATTCGGACACCCGATGCGGAGTTTGCACTTATGGTGATGTTTCACTCGAATTTACCACGAAAACTGGTGTTCATCAGGGTTGCCCTTTTCCACCTTTCCTTTTTGACTTTGTCATTGAAATGATTATGAAGACAGTCTCATCTTCATGTAAGAATAGTGGCATTGATATTTGCTCAGGTGCGAAACAGTCTGACTTGGAATGTGTTCACGATGTTGTACTGTTGAGTAAAAATTCAAGTAAGTTGAAGGTACTTTTCGATCGTCTGTACGATAGTGTAGGCATGTAAGGTATGCATCTTACAACTTCGAAGTGTAAAATGCTTTTGCGGAATGGAGTGGCTCGAAGTCGAACCTTGTACTTGCATAGGAACAACTGGGTGAGGTGGACAGATTTGGTTATTTGATTTGTTGTCTCACTCGGTTGTCATATATCAGATGAAGAGCCTGTGTGTATACAGAAGGCTTGATTGGCATTCACTACTTTGAGGCATCTGTGGCATTGACGTGACATGTAGTTATAGATCAAAAGCCGAATATGCCAGACAGCAGTGAGGTCAGTATTGCTCTACGGTTCCGAAACATGATCGTTGAGATCAGAAGATTTGCGAAGACATTTGGTGTTCGAACACCGTCGTCTTCGTTTTATTGGTAGACAATGTTTGGACAATCTCGTGGGTAACTAAGACTTTAGGCGTGAGAAAATGGGTTCGAGAGTACAGTCTTTGCAACAGGCACTGAATCAGACCGGGTTTCGGCATTTGAGGCATGTTCTGCACATGCCCACAGTACACCCACCTCGTTTTAAACTGCTCTTGCAGACAGGCAATGGTTGGAGGACAGTTCGAAGTGGCCAGTCGATGACGAGTAAAAGTATGAAAGTTTTAATCACTGGACTGGTTCGTGTGGATGCTGTTAGGCCATAGGTTTCGGGTCCTTGAGATCCCCCGAAGTCCAGTGAGTGATATTTCTTAGTGGCGTAATCAGTGGCACCCTTGCATTCGAAACCTTTCTTCATCAAATTATTATTTTGAAGTCACTTTCATCATTTCCCGTTCTTGTTGTGTTTGAGCAGATGATGCTGTGAGGTAGCAACCACAACCAGAGCAAGTTAGTGCCAGGTTAATGGCTGTTCATAGTGAATTGAATGCGAGTCTGGCATTCACCTGGCCAATCATCCTTCTACTGGCTTTTCCATACATATGCAATACCATTTACAACAAAAATGTGAAACTAGAACGTGCTCAGTAAACTTGATTCGAGACGAAGCAGTTTCGCACAGTAAATCTGAACGAAACGGAATCGAGGAATAAGCCGTTAAAAGTATGGAACTGGACAGACGAGGTAAGTAGTGAAGTGAACAATCTTACTCAACTACTAGGTCCCGTGAGTGGTAGAACGTACGATCATGGTGTGTTTTTGGTAACTTACGGTCATCAGCCTCATGCCCAAAGAACATGAAATTCAAACGTCGATAACTTTGTGTGACAAGATGGTTGATTGGAACGGAAGAGTTAACATTTTAGAATGTATACAGACCAAGCCGATTTTCTCTGATTGGCCGAGAAGAAATCATAGCCGTTAGTAACAGAAAACAAACATACACAGGAGCTCCGGTGTCGTGAGGTACTGACAAAAGAATCAATTTACAAACTTGGGCGCTACCGACAACATTGCTTTGGGAAGCCATGTGGGAAATAACATACCAAGCTTCGATAGATAGCGTACATCCACCCATAGTGTTTCGATCGGAAGGATATACTGACTGCATCGAGGGTGGAAGAGTGGAAATCACAGTGCTGGGTGCTCGTGGAGGTGGCCGAGGTTTTTCAATCAGAACACTTCTGACGTCCTTCCTTGACACGGGGGCCAATGAAGACTCTGACATGATTGGGAGCTTGTGTACTGATCCGGAAACCGAAGGATGATTTTCTGAAGTCATCAACTGACTACGTCGATAGATCCGACTGTTACACGTGACTCCTTGGGGACGTTTAGCAAGAGGCGTAAGGGGTTCGGGTGGAGGGACCGGAGAGGGGTTTGGATTGGGTCTTGGTGCCAAAGGAGGGACTGCGTTGAGAAATACAATAAAACAAAAATACAATAGAGCCAGACAATGAGGTGTTTTCACTAGAATTTAGAGGAGGTATTAAGACTTTAACAAGACGAAGAAATGTGGTAGTTTTTCTCTAGTGACAATGTGTGAAGTCTGGAATAGAGAGAATGATGTCGAATGTTCAACCCAGGATTTATGAAGAAAAATTATCTGACACTTGTAAATCAAACATTTTACTCCCATCGACTGATCTACAACTTGCGACTCCCTTACCGAACCGGTGTTGGTAGGAGAAAACACCAGTACACATCGCTATCCATAAGTGAACTGTCCCTGTGCCATCCTGTGGAACTGACCGCACAAATTCCATAACTGAATCTACCTCATTCGTCTCCTACATATTTCTCCTTTGGTTTCGGCGTCTGAAAGTAGTACATGGATCCTTTTTTATGTAACTCATGCATTTAAAAACTTACCTCCTAGCATCTTCAAGCATTTGAACAGTCTTATTCCTTTGCTTGTTTAGGAGCGAATTTCGAATTGATAATGAGTGACCTTGGAGCTCACCTCCAATTTATGGTCCTTATGGATTTTCATTCTCCTCGTTCTCATTTTCCAGGCCGCTTACCTTATCAAAACGTGCATCGATATATGTTTGCATTCATCCTAAGTACTCGTCTTACATCTTGTTTGTTTGAGCTGAAAGTCTACCCATAGTCAGATAATATAAAAGCACCATTTGACTTAATTTAATGCGTCTCGAATCGTGAAGAAACAAAACAGACATTCGCTGTAAATACGACACTACACTTCACATACCCCTTCGTGACAAGGTAAAACTACCTCAGTAACAACCTGTCCGTTTCAATTAGTCCCTTTATCAAAGTGCGATTCGGCCTTGAATCAATTCATCCCGCAGCAAGTATTTACACTTTGAAAGTGCAAAACGCACCGTGAACGACTAAAACACCTAAGACCAGATTTTCGATGAAGAATTGCAACTTACCGAAACCGTAGCCTAAAAATATAACTATGTATGTATACATACTAAGGAAGATAGACAGTGCTATGAATGCATCAATTGGTGGTTGTAAAGAGTATAAACTGAAAAATATAAAATAGACGATCCAAGCCACGTGCCAACGAAAAACCTTTACCACAGAGCACGACAAACCTAGTACCGGTGATCATTAAACTATGGTTCTGTCGAAACTTGTCAAATCAGTCTGGGGACGCAGTAGCAGCCAGCAGTGAATCTGCAACCATGTGAATTAGTGCAGTCAGAAGGTGAACAGGATTTGTGACATGTTGTCTGACGCCGGGGAAAAAAACTGTCGCCTTAACCGCTGCTGTGAGGATGAACAAACGGTAGGAATGCGACGGTCACGTGGATACAGGTTCGCACAAGTATCTGGTTTACAGAACAAAATTGAATTATAATTGGTCGCAAGATTGAAATGATAAAGCCACTTTTAACCTCACAATTGCTATGTTGTGAAAGCTAGATCTTTACTGAAGAAAAGTACTGATCTCATTTGGCACCTAGGACTTTAATCCCATTGGAGTATCGGGAGTTGCATGAAGGTAAAATTTAAAAAAAACAAGCGGAATATCTGAAATAGTTCCGAAACCAAAAAGCATTCGATGCAAATGGTTTGATTTCCGAAAGATATGCAGATGACGACAATCCAAAGCGATCCTGAATCAATGAAAGACATTCACACAACAAACACATGGACCTAGCAACTTTTATCCAACCGACAAGTATGAGAGAAAATGGAAAAAAACAAGAGAAAAGAAACTATACAACGATAACACCCATGTACTGAGACAGCCATCGGGATTAGTGTCGTGATTATCTCCATCATTGGTATAAGAAAAATATGGACCTATGATATTCGCGCGAAAGATCCAAAAGGAGCAATATCGAACGATGTTTCAGATCTCGTTCGAATGTATATGCTGTTCAGGAGCCAGTGCTAGGAGCGATGTGCTTGAGGTGGGCGGCTATAGTGGCTGTTTAGGCGCTTGTCTATAGGGTCTATAGGGCTCAGACGATAGTAGCATCAACCCTGCAACAAGTCGACCCAAGTGCAGCCCAACGCGTTGTCTGACTATGGCTTCACACTTAAGTTTGTGGAAATTAAGAACATTGTTGGCACCAGAACTTCTTCATTAGGAACCGATCATGAGCCAATCTGGGAGTAACACTTGTGATCACTCATTGTCTGTCGAGGATTAGCACCATACAAATTATAGAGGGATGGCATTTGGATGACCAAAGGAATTCGAAAACAGGACCGGTTTCGCGGTCATTGTCACTCGTCACGTATGCGTACCCGGTACTCTCTTGTCCAAGCATCCTTATACTTGTACAGTCCGAATTGGTATATGGCACCACAATCGAATTCGTAGCGTCAGGAATGTGCATGGAAGCTGTTCGTCGAGGAGTCCACAGAAGAACCACAACCGTGATTCGTTGATAATTCTGTCAGTTGGACTGAGTCAATCTTAGGAACGAGGGCAGAATGCCGCCAGAATAGATAGAAATTGTGAGTAGTATATATATATATATATATATATGTATGTATATATATGTATATATATATGGTATTGGTTTGTTCACTGAGCTGGGCAATTCGATTACAAACGTCTCATCATCAGCCGAGGTGACATCGTCAGCGCTACGACGATATCACAGAACTGCCAATCTTGTACTCCATAAACCGACTGAAGTTCTAAACCATCCATGCCCACCTTGACAATGCTAACCTACGTCCTCAAGTGACCATCAAGGGAGCAATCCAGGTCTGGGCAAGATGAGGATAATAGGCTCCCTTTCGTTACTTTGCTCTGGTTGGCCGAAACATTGTGGGCGACGTCTTCGATGAAAGCCGTTCGATATTCATACAACGCTGATGCACGGCACTGTTTGAGATGTGATAATACCAGTAAATGTTGGCAAAGCGGAGGCACCAATGGTCGAAACGTTCTAGCCGTTTGTACCGTCTACTGTCCGTGACCAGGTTTCGCATGCGCACGTAAGAACAGGCCGGACGGTAGCACTGCAAACGTGCAGCTTCCTGCAGAGGCTTATTTGCCTGCGAGACCACAATGTTTCGCGAAGTGACACAAACGGTCTCCCGGCGCAATCTACGAGGCACCTGACCTCGTCTCTGGCCTGACCGTTGGATAGTAGAATCCAGGTACATGAAGTGAAGTACCTACAGCAAAGTATCGCTATTGATGTGAATGCATTAAGACAGGGCTTGCAAAATTGTGAAGAGCTTCGTTTGTGATGTGTTTACTTCCAACAACAATCATGGTTTCTCATACGAGTCGGTCTGGAACCGACTACACATTTTCAGGCCTTTCTCCCAAAATAAGAAAATCGCGGGCAAACTCGAGGTCAGTGACCCAACAATGGTGGCCAAGTTGTACTCCCCGACAATTACTGAGAACACGACACATCATTCAGTCTATAGCATAGTTGAACAGAACCGATGACAATGAGCAACTTCGATCAACACCAGAGCCAAAAGAGGGAGGGAACTTTGGACGTTCTCCGCTGCCAATATCCCTTTCTGTCGCCTTTCGCTGAGCGTGTAGCTTCGCGATGGAGATCGTGATAATCGGGTGAGATGTGCAGTCTCGAGCCTCTAGCTTTATCACACCGATTAAGTTTCCGCAAATACCCAATCCTTTCTGTTGTACTTGGCTATGTCTAGCTGTTCAAGGAATGTGCTGATGATTCCACTTATCTATTCGTCTCCGAATGAACCGTTTATTTCGGTAAACAATCAGAAACTAGGTAGATGTGAACACGGCACAATATTCGCGCATGGTTGCCAAAATACAATCACTAAAACTCCATGGTTTTTTGGAATGATTATACAACTTCACATGCTATTATCATCTTTCAAATCTGAAAAAATGAAACACTAAAGAATCTAACCGTGGAATTTCGCAGATTGTTTTGTTTCAAAAAATAAGCGGAAAAATTGCAAATTTCAACACGACAAACTGTTGCACTCCGTTAGACTCAATGCATAAGCGTCTGCTACTGAGCGCACTGGACATTGGTTCGAAACTTCCACACACTTTTTCGATATGCTCCATATAAAGTTTGGAGTCACATTTGAATCGGTATTGTTCCACTCACTAGCCAGGGCTTCTTCAAGTTTCTGCCTTCTTACATAAGACCCTGGTAAACTCAAGTCGGAATGCCCTACACATTGAGTATGCAATTCAGGTTTGAGTTGTAGGCGGCTAGATCACGGTTTTGATACTATGTAGGAGTGTCCAAGATTCGACCAAATCCCTGGAAAAGCACTTCCTTATTTGGAATTAATGTCATTACCGACACGGGGCACGCCTCTGAATCCTAAGCGCCTCACTCATCGAGAATGACTTGAGATCACCGAGTTTCGATAAATGACTCTAACGGTCTCAATCAGCCACCTCGGTTCCATAAGTTTTTACGTCGTTCAGCGTCTGGTCATTATTTAGTAGTCTCAAGCCAATTTAAGATCCATGGTACAGAGTAGAATAAGTACTTTTTGGAAAATGTATTCCAAAAAATGGGCATATTACATATGAACTGTGTGAGCCGGTAACGTGGCTCGATAGCCCAGTGTAAAAATTGGCTAGTGAATATGATTTCAAAGTAATGACTGCCAAATGGCTGGCGATAAGGAAGAATGATCAGTGAATGCTAAACTTCCCCACTTGACAGCCCTATGCTGGCCGCGGCCCCTTTCCTGAAAACTGATATACATTGTTGTTTCATTAATAAAGAAAGTAAAAGATAAAAAATGATGACCATAAGCTGGTAAACAATGGGGGAATTTGTAACTCATTTCCATTCCACTTGAGCAAACACAAAGGAAGAGACATGTAAAACCAACAGAACTTTCGTTTATCCTGTATAATCAAGTGAAATGTAAAGATCGGCTAAAGCTACAGCTCACTAGCAGGACGTGCTTAATTAGTCTCTCAGGACCTTTTTCGCTAGCCTGACCTTCATTTCGAGCCAATCCTTTGTCCATCTCCAATTGTCACGAAAATCCGACCTAAAACGCTGCACTCGAGAGAGTGCGAAGAAATTATTCCGCTTCCAGACTCACACTTGATTCGAGAACTGATTAGTCGGTTGAACCCATCCGAACGTATCAGCTTGGCTTTGAAAGGTGAAGACAGCTCAATTAGTTCGAATCCCAAAAAGCTGTTCCTCTTTCACGAGACATGCCTGTAGTAATCCCGAGCTTCCGTCCCAACTTAGGCTGGACCTTCTTTATCATCAAACTAAATGAGAGCTATTTCATATTCTCATAACATACAGTGTTCAGCCTACCTTATGAATTGTTCTGTTTTTGAAGCTATGAACTTTCTACTCATCTTGTGTCGACCAAAGAAACTGCTTAAAGAACACGATCTATGATGGGTGCCAAAAAATTCATTTCAAATTGACTTTTCCTTGTCGATAAACGATTCAGGCGGTTTGACACCGTGAACAACGACTTATGTCCTTCGCATTTGCAAAGCTTTTTAGTGTCTAATTTAGCTCATTTCTTATTTCTGTAGTTTCTTATTTAAATACCGCGCTACGATGAGCATGAATCTGTTGTACTGCCTAGCTACCATGTGCTAGGTTTCGCTACATAAAACAGACCGATTTTTGGTATCTCGATACCGATGAGTATTTTTCGGTGCACCATGGCCAATGCTTACCTCTGCTAGATCGGTTAACGCATCTGAATCGAAATGAAGCTTTTCGCCAGTGGTTTCATCATTCAGCTTTTTCACCACAAGTCAAGCCAACGGAGGCGACTGCACACAGTGACCACTGCGGTGATAAGAAGTCCAAAACATCCTACGCAATACTACTTTAACATTAGTTTCAGAATCCATCACAATCAACGTTGTAATCATAGGGACCGAGGGACGTTCTAAGCTTAGTCTCAGAAAGCGGGACTATAACTGGTTTGGTGGGTGTGATACACGCATACAGAAACTAAATACTAAGCTGTTGAACCCATGGTCCCATTCCGTTGAGTTTTAGCTGACATGTGAGCCAAACGTAAACTGCTCTGAAACTCTCACAGTTTTCCAACAACGTAACAGAAAATTGCTCATCTCGATCGGGTCTGGTTTTGAAATCATGGAACTTACTTATATTCAATGCGAGCCATTAAAAACCTGAAGTTGTTCATAATTCAACGGTTAAACAATTACAGACAAACTTTTGTCAGCATCGGATTTTCATTCTAGGCATTTGAAAAAGACTGGGAAGCGCAGTGAACCAGATAACGAATGAATCACTGAGTGCAGCTTCACTCGTGCGACCAGGTGATTCTTTGCTCGGATGACAGAATAACCGGCGGTGATCAAGCGATAAAATGTTTTCCCTTCAATCTCAAGGACGCCAGTTTAAATCTTCTCATTGCTAGAAACCTTCATGCTTCGGTTCATTTCAGTCTGTACAACCAGCAAGCTTACATGAACGTGCTCCGGTTTCTTCTACCAACTGGCAGCACAGAAAGTCACCGGAAGAAAAATCGTAGGATAATAAACCGGAAGAACAACGGAGAAGAAACATATCAACCACTTCGCCACATCGTTTATTGCCTTGGATTATCTCGTGGACCTAGCGCGATCTACCTGAGATAGTCCTACCCCCTATAGAGACCGTAAGTCATTACCAGGTCACGAACGGGCCACAATGATTCATCATCAAATCATTACCTACCTCCGACATGAGCGCCTCTGAAGCAGTCGATCTGCGAGCATGAGTGACAAATATTCTAACTACCCAAAACCAGCCAAATTAAATGCTTTTTTAACGATTGAGTTCTGTAGTACAATACTCCACACCGGGCCTCAGAACTGCTAACAAAATTATTCAACCATGTTCTACCAATACCACCGTCATGTTTCGCAACCTGACAGAAGGGCCGTCCTCATTACCGTAGTACACATTCGATACCGTACCGACATCACAGATGTCTCAAACGGGTGGACCCTAATCCAGCCTCCAGTCCAAGAACAGTGTGAGACTTTGAAATAACCCAGTCCTGCAACAATATTTACAAAAATCATCCCAACCATGGTTGCGCTATCTTTCAGATCGAGAAATAACTGAAACTTATCTGGGCTTTCACTCAGAAGCATAACACCATCTCCATACTCTAAGCCATACAATTCGTTGTCGAGCAATTCGTCGAGCAACTATCGATGCCACTCTCGTCAAATGATGATAAGACGATCTCCACAGTCACTTCCATTTCAAATATGAACAGAGGGACGGCGAGATAAGCCTCGACAAAAACCGTTTCTCATGGGCATCTAGTGTGAAAAATTCCCCCTTATATGGAGTCGGTTTCGGCTATTCGAATATAGCAACTGGAAGTGAGAAATCAAATCAAGTGGCTCAGCATTCAGCAGGAAGCAGAGACACAGAAACACACAATCGATTGCGTCGTATACCACTTTCATCTGTGTCAGCATGTATCCATGTTCGAACACCTGACGTAGAGATGTCGTCGATAAAAACCCAACCAGGTCGGAGACTAGCTTTATTCTTATGTGCACATCGTTCACAAGAACCGGATAATCAGACGAAGAGAATGCACGCGAAAATCTCGAATCTAATACTCAATAAACCAACGTCTCTCATTTTTACAGAAAAATCTCTCACATTTCTTATAAATCAAATCCACCACTGATTCCAATTAACTGTTACACACTCGCTCGTTTCGCCAAATCGACCGCAAGTGACGAGACAGTCTAATTCAAGAAACGATTTCAGATCTTTTCACAAGTCTCCCTGAGCACCTCTACTGCTGATGGAAGACTGGCACCTACCTACATTCTTCCATTTGTTGGGAAAAATAAAAAGTTCACTGTGGAATTAAACCAACTACAATACTCCATAAATTGCATCAACCAAAGCTTCAGATGACACTCTCGAAAGTGAATATCAATGAGCCGTCGGATTCCATCACCACTTCAATAGAACTTGGTTTTCGTGAACCAATACTTTCAATCACTCGACAAAGATTGTGGCTATAAACCATGACCGTAGCCATTTCAACTTTCCTACGTTCTGTTACCTACACCTACACGTTTTCACTTCACAGACCTCGGGTAAGCTGACGTTTCAGGGATTTATGCATCTCAGTGCCGACTGAATTCAAAGTGAGGAATCTGCCACAGTCTAACAGGACGACGTCCCCGTAGAATTCACCTCGTATAATTCACGAAAGTTATAGTGCGTGGGACCACGAAAACAAAGAATAAGTACCGGCCTTTCAATCGACTGATGTTGAAATACACAGAACGGTCGAAACGAACTACACAAAAGTGACTGCCTATATGGGATTCAGTGTAACAATGCGTAATCGTCTTTCGCACAACGAAAAACGATCCACATGTCAGCGTGACCAGGAGTGCACGAAACTGAATTACGTGACATACGAAGGGTGGTTTCAGAGACCAGAGTTTCATCTGGAGTATGAACAGTTATTACAAAATGGGGTCTTGTATGCGCGCTTCAGAGACTCAGCCAATGTCTACTGCAACGGTTTCAACAATCCTAGATAGTGCAACCTGTTTCTCCATCCGATAGTGTGCAAAAATTGGAGGTATTCAAACGAACAGAAATGAAGGAAACTACCAGACCTAAGCAATGTGTTGAATTTATGTATTGCCGGGAACCAAACAACCAAGCTGCGCTTCTTCGTGGTATCTCGTAAGTTTCTTATAACAGAAGAACAAAACTTAGTCAGATTTCCCACAGAAAAGTTGCTGGAAGCATTTGGAAGAGCGACATTTAGCGATTACCTATACCATAGAAGGAACGCTCCGGAACAGCTGACTAAAAAGTCCAAAGCGGAAGGCAGTGGGGCATTAGGTTAGTATAGGAGCTCTGAGTAGTCAGCGTCGTCCGATGCCATGATCAGCACAGTCTTGGTTAACCTGTGCGAAGACCGATGTAGTGTCGAATTTTATTTAGGGAACTCATGGGAAGTGATAAACTGGCACTGCCAGATGGACCAGCAGCTACGCAGGAAAACCAATACGGTTCTCAGATAAGGATTTGACTGCAACGGGAATCCGTCCGGAAGACAGATGAGAAACTCGTCAACAGCTCGAATCAATTATTCTTTCATTCATGAAGGCCCAAGAGACCACTTTTTCAGGCCTGTTGGGCAATGGAACAAAGTCATCATACCAAGTCAGCATGCAGCGGATACTTTGACGACAACTTCCTGCATGATACTACCCTTGAAATGGCTCCAACCACCTTCTCGAAAAAATGCACTTTTCATGTTATTAATGAAGGAAGTAAAATGGTGCAAAACGATAAAACGGTACCGAATTCCCCAATCGGTTATCAGTGCCCAATCTAACATTGTTGAATTGGATTATTTTACTGGGAAAATGTGGAACGACGATGGAATATTTGGTTCATGTGAATAAGCCATATCACGCACACAATCACGTAGACTGTTGACTGAAATTCTCATCTAAGACTGAAAATAGACGCGAACCATTGTGGTAAGATAGATCGTTATCCTGGGTACTCCAGATCTATAGACTTTCCCGTCGATTTATAGCCTCAGACGGTTTTTAGCAGCCGCCAACCACAGTAAAAATGAACACAAGTTTTAGAAAACTCGTTTCGCGAAGCGGCAAATTACATGTGAATTATCAAACTCAGCCACCTGATTTGGTGTCCGAGTACGAGTTGCATCAATGGCTATGTACTCGGTGAGGAACCGTGTAAATTCCAACCCAAGTCAATCGCTGTGAAAAACAATCAGTGACTGCTGCTGGCGGGAAAACCGATGAGTGTCAAATACCCGCTCAAATGAAAGAAGTTGGTCGATGTAATCTCAACGATGCGACTAATGACAACGATAAAAAAGGAACTGAAATCTGATTCTTGCCACAAGGCCGGCGGTGGCCAAACGGATAAAGTCGTCGCGTTTGGACGTGAAGGTCACGGGGTTCGAATCCTCCTACCAAGGGCCAACTTCCACACTTAGC
The DNA here is from genome assembly GCA_008360955.1 of Fasciolopsis buskii. Lineage (NCBI taxonomy): Eukaryota > Metazoa > Platyhelminthes > Trematoda > Plagiorchiida > Fasciolidae > Fasciolopsis > Fasciolopsis buskii. The sequence continues at coordinate 46,579 of LUCM01006050.1, forward strand.
AGCCCTCTGTTGGCTGCGGCTCCCTTCCTGAAAATTGATACGCACTGTTGTTTCATTGATAAAGGAAGTAAGAGATAAAAGATAAGAAAAGATCAACAAAGGTAAAGCTGATTTGGCGGACAACATATGTAGAAAGTAGAGCTACCAATCAGCCTGCCGACGGTGGTACATCAAAATCTGGAAGAACGTGTTGACTATGCTCATCCTGAATCTAACCACGTGCCAAGGTGAGTTCATCCACATGTGGTCCTACAAAACTAAACCAATATTGACTTAAGTGATTTATACCGTTTGTGAACATCTGAGAAGAGTAATAATCCTTACCTGGATAAACCAAAACGTACATTTGAGCAAGTTTACCTTTATGTAATCCAGCTACAAGGAAATAGGCTGTGTATACGCAAACATTATAAACTGATTTGGTCCCACAATAATTTTTTTGTGGGACTTACTTCCATGACTTCCGATCGAAAATCGGAATTGCTTTCTGCCAAACGTAGAGAGTGTAAGACGTTTAATGAAAAGGCTATTGTTATAAATGGTCGTTTCTCAAGTTTGATAATACTCTACACACCCATGTGCAATGGGCTGTTTCATAGACCGTATTTTATTTTAACTCCCATCACAGACCAATAAAGTCGCTTTCTATGACGCTCTAGTGGGCAATGGTGAAGCGTTTTAAAATTGTTTTTGCGTGGTCAATACATATTGGACGTCAGAAAAAGTACACACCTTTCCGCATAAACTTTACCACTGATCCGATGTTTTCATATTTGAGAGTCTCAAGTCAGATCTCAACCAAATTATCTGTTATTATGTTCGAATTTACGATTCGGAAGATATCATTCCCAATTTTGTGCTCGTGTGATGTCTCCTTTATGAGAAGACGGTGATTTGTTTATGGTCGGTCAAAATCACCAGTAGCGGTTGAAAAGTAATGAAGTTGTTTGCCGTCCAACTGCTGACCAAGTGCACGAATACCCCCATTTGGTGAACGGAGACACTTACCCAGCAAATAATCATCCCCGTCTCCGGCTTCCCACATGTTGAAATACACACTGTTATTGGAATCCTGTCGGCTGGGATTTGTGAAGTCTTGCGCAACCGGGTCACACGACTTATTCGGACGAAGTGGACGGGGCGGGACAGCAAGCGTTTTTGTTTTGGCTAAGACTAAACGGTAGAACGCATGTCAGCATAAAGAGGGCGAGAGATAGAGAGAGAAAGACGGAGAATGATAAATAAAACTCGATGACAAACTGATTGACTGGTCAGTGCTGAATCACGTGAACAATATCGATTCAATCTGGTTACTTTTTACACTTGGAAAAAGATCGTGTTTTTACACTGTCACCTCATTTTCTTCTTAATTAAATGATTGCGTATGGCAGGAAGTTGTAATTATGTCAAAATATTGGGTAAATGTGAGCTTAATTTGACAGTGCACCTTGACGTCATTCGTTTGCAGAGTGAGTTTGTGAAGTTTGATAAATTCTCGGGAAACGGAAGAGAAAGCAATCTCGGGTGTGGAGTCACAACCATTCCGTCTCAGTGTCGCTGTGTAGCTTTTGCAGTACTTTAGGGGAGTTTTAACGTCAAGTAGATACGATGTAAATAAAGATCTGTCCAAAGAGAGAATTCTGCATTTCCTGATCAAGAATTATTGTTAAAGCAGACTCAGTGTAAAATTCTAGCTGTAGTAAAAGCACCTTTGGTCCGTAACCACAGGAAAAATCGCGCGTAGAATATATGATAAAATAGATGCTTCTATCGACCAGGCGAACTGATTCTTGAATATAACCTACAATGATCAAAAGTATTTTCGGACAACCTTGAGGAATTTTTCAAAGGACATTCATGTTCAACCGGTCGTAATAGTTCACAAAGAGAGGTCGAAACAGAAATCTGTAAATAAGCTTGATATTGGCTGACACATCGGAATACTGTCAAAGAAAATTCGGAATTTATATATATATATATATAACATCAGCACAACGGTAGATGTAGTGCACTGAAAGACGCACAACTATCCCGAAGATCGGAATACTTTTCAGAGTTGGCACTTCGGTGACACTGTGGAATCGAACTGAGTGGGATGTAACGTACGAATGACAATCTTACAGATGAAAACCATTTCGTGTAGCAAAATATGGTCCCAGAGTCACTTCTGCCTGTAAGTATGTGGCAACAAAGATTGAACTGTTTTTTCCAGCAAACAACTGGACACGCCCGACATCAGCGGCTTGACGGATTTAGGTAAATCGTAATCGAATAACAGGTGATAGGCAGGGGTAGTCGTCATACGGTTTTTGAATCTGGACACCAGAGCCCGGTTTTATGCAGTACTTCCAGATGACACGATATGCCGGATGGTATATAAAATGGAATATCAACTCAAGCAATACGCATTCAAAAGTCGACGCCACTCGCTGTAGTCGAACCGGCGATCTCACGTTTTCTGATTAGATGCACGAGCATTGAGCTATCGCGGACACGGCTGGCGAACACGAATCACGTTGGTGAACACCCAATATTACACAATAATTATCTCGATGACATACAACTGTCCGAGTGCTAGCCAATGTATTGGCTTCCACGAAGTTCGAAACAAATCACATGATTTTCGCTTATGCATCACGCAAAAAGTACAACTGGATTTTGTTGAATTCGAATGTCTAACTAGCAGTTTAAAGACCGTGATTTATTTGGAGAAGAACGTCATTTTGTAGAACAGTTTTTTGTCCCTTAACGTACTTCATTTCATGAACAATCTATTTCATCTCGATAAAATTTAGGTACATGAGATGGTCACGGTGCTTGTGCGGTCTTTGCTTTCAAGGGGTGGTTTACTCGGCAATCTGTTTCCTAGGACGACAAAACAGCCGTGCATGTAACTGAAGAGATATAGACAGTGCAGGCATGGTGAAACATTACTCAAGAGCAAAGACAAAATCCTCTACTGAACATTACCAAACAATCTATGTTAGGGAATCCAATGAAGATGGTGAACTTTTTTTGGAGAATCGGAAGGATGTGTAAGTCTACAAATACAGAACACGTACGCAAGCAGTTCATCGACATCCATGGATGAGATGTTTTATATAACAAAAAAGGCTTTCGTTTAGCTCACTTTTAGCTCGTGCAGGTAACATTGGTGCGTCTCCGGCCAGGTTGGGACAACTCGTTCGAAGACTAACCGGTTCATGTGCCATACCGACCGAGGCAGTTCCGCTGTTCAAATTCGTCAAATTCACGTAGGAATGACTGAAACAGGGGAGCTTGCAATGTGAGGGGCGGTGAAGAGTAAAGTCGTTAAGTGGTCGCGATGATGTTGGTTCCCAGGGCAAAAGATAACGCACAAAACTCGCACAACCCCAATCTGGTTACACAATGCTCGAAATTCCTTCACGTCTACTCCGTTTTCCCGCAATTCCTGCGTAATCGAGCAACCCGGGTAAACGAAATTTGACATCAGTGGCTAGTCAGTTTATTGATATAGTACACGTGTACATAAATTTAAGTCACGATTAACCTAAACTGGTTAATTTCGTCTAACATGTCTGAATAGCGAAAATCCTCACCCTGGACAATGCAATAAAAGAACAACCTGATTCGGTGATAAAAGAGTTATTTCCGTCGATGATACTTCTAGCCATGACTGGTCTTTGCGTTAATTTTCTTGAGCTGATCGGGAGTGACAGATTTCAGTACGTGCAGTGTCCCAGAGATTTTTCGGTGGGCATAGATAGGCCTGGAGGATGTACTCCCGGTATTTCTAACCCGGTTCACACCCTAATTGCGAGCGTGTCGGATGGCGGCCTCCATACAATGAACGTGTCCCAATGGGCATAAGCAAGTTATTTCCCTACGAATCCAACCCCACATGTCGTGAGAAGCGAACTTGTAATTCAAAAGAAACTATTCCAATACCGTTGGTGATTTCTAACAAAGGTGAAGTAATTGTACAGTGCCTATGTAGTTGCTTAATGATTGTTTAGATGTTAACATATGATGAATCATTTGGAAAACAATGTGATACTTGATCACTTCTAATCCATTCTTATCGTTGTTGAAAATGTCGACATCGATCGCACTTTCCCGTATTGGAAGTTATGTGCACATTGGAGCAGTTGCTGCATATACGCACACACGGCACGTTAAAATCTAGCTGAAAAGATTTTCGCGCGACCGAAGCGCGTTTCATCAGTTAGAAATCGCAATGGACTATGGACTAGTACGCTCACGGTTCCCCACTGGAAATAACTGGAACCCATTGTCTAAACGTACACATGTTCATAGAGAAACGTCGTCAGCGCAGTGGACAAACTGAGGTTTGTATTCTGCAAACGAATCTCAGAAATTCAAAGTTTAGACTATTTGGCATATTGCTGGAAGCTGATCTGGACGTAAATTGCAGTCCTCAATAACAGGGGGTTACAGTGTTTCGCAAATCATCGAAGGATAAACCAAGAGAACTTCTGATTGGTGAAGCACATTTTCTATGATTTAACATCGTTGTTATAAATTTGTGCACACGTGGAACAGGACGACTAATCAGCATGCCGGATTTCATTTCCTACGTTGTTCGGTTCACAGGAAACCCAGAAACATGCCACAGCATTAATAGCAACACATGGGCAACGGCACTGCGAAATTCATGTGATATTGTGACCTGTTTGCAACTGAATCTCCATCCTATGAAAACCATTACAATATCCAGATTGCAAGATCGCATCGGAATGTAAGAATGGAAAAATTAAAAGATCAACCATAAAAGCATCCGTGAAACGGGAATGCAGGTCTATCGGAATTTCGTACAGCGAGGATACAAGATGTGCCAGAGTTCTACGCCGGAATAAGCGCTTTAGTTAAATACTAACTAGCTTCATATATATATATATATATATATATATATATATATATATATATATATATATATATATATATATATATATATATATATCAACATCAGTGCGACCACGAGCGCTGCAACCGGATTACCCGAAGGGTGATGGGAGAGAGGCTGTAAGTGGGCTACGAGAATTGAGTGTGGCAACAGGGTCTCATGTGCGTATTTCGGGGACTATGTTCCAAGAGTTCTAGAAGCGGCAGCTCACTGACATGCGGGCATTGAAAGCGGCCAAGCGAAGTGATTACTTGGGCTTAAGTGGTGCGCCAAAATTGTTTGCTGCCCTTACGCTAATATTACCATCGAATAAACAAAACGGGCCGAAATTTTTCGTACATCGTTCTACGATCTTTATGACAGAAAAATGAAAGCTGATGAATTCACTAGAAAAGGCATTGGATGCAATTGGGTTAGCGAAACTTTGTGGCTATCCACACCGCATACATTTTTCTTTGGGTACCCTAACCGAAGCCCTTCACTTAAAAGTCGCAGAGAGGCGACGATCTAGCAAAAAAGTGCGGAACAGAATCGCACTTATCACCATCCACCCTGCTCAATGCAATGAACAGCGCAGTCCTGATTATCCTGTACGACAACCGATGCAATATGGAATTCTTTGTAAACGTGGGACTCATGGAAGATGATGGATGGATGGGTACTCTTAAGGAGTCCAACCACTAGGCAGGAGAACGATTACGGTATTCAGAATAGAGATTTAGTTCTAACAAAAACTTGTCCGCAAGGCAGCAGGGGGTGGCCGAATGGAAGCCCATCTAATTGGACCAACTTTGTCTCCACTCATTCCTGTTTTCCACTGAGTTGCCAGCTAAAAATAAACCCAATCTGGAGGACCAGGAGGCTACCTGGTCAGACCTCTCCCCATTGACCTTCCAGGCATGGTTGAATCTTCAGCTAAAGATGAGCCATTGTGTATGGTTTTATGGGTGGGTTATGGGAGCACGCAGGCCGACACCCCAAGTCAAAGAGCAGTCTCACGAGAATATGTGACTCTGATTATGCACGCTCGAGTCCATGGATAGTATCATTCAACCAACCAAGCATCAATAGTTGGGGAGATGTCACATTGGTTTGCGGACAATCGAATCTGGCTCCGGTTCCACCTTACGTACATACCGGATAATAGTCTATGCGGCACTAAGCTTTTTCAACGTTGGGAAACAAGATTGTCGGTTTTTTTCGCCAGTGGTTTGAGCTTCTGAGGCTTTCGAAAATACCCGTTTCATAGTGCTCATTCGGGCTGCATGTGAAATGGAAACGTCAAATTTGGATCGTATCCATGATAGCTGCTACCGCAACAAACGGCAAGTAAGAAAAGGAGTCTAAAATGTTGAGTCGTTTTCCAAGGAAAGTGCTGCCCGTCAAACTTGCCCCACTTTCCAACTCAACACTGAGATGATTGTGGGGGGAGCATTATCGTCATGTGACTACAAGGACACTGGTACTTGCCCATGGAGATAACTGGCTGATTAAGAATACGTAGATAATGTTGTGCTTCTGAGTCAGGATTCAGTTTAGTGCAGGTTTTTCTCGGTCGTCTGAACGACAGTGTAGGTCTATTCGGGATGCGTTTCGCACTCGGGAAGTGCAAAACGGTGTCGCAGGACTGGATTGACTCAAAGCCGAACTGTTTGTGGGTGAAGAACTGAATGAAGTAGGTAGATTTACATTACTAATTGTATCTTATTTGGTGATCGAGCATCGTCTGAAGCTTCGTACATACAGAAGGCTCGGTTGGCATTCCTCATTGTGGGGCATTTGCGGCGCCGGTGTGTTACCCGCTTATCGATTAGAGGTCGAGTTTGTACAGCAGGAGTAAGGTCGGACCTGCAGTAACCCTCAGAAACTTTCGGTATCTGTTCTCTCAGTATCGGTAGAATGTGTTGGCAAAATTTTTCATTAACTCAGAGATTATGTGTAAGTTACTGAGCTCTAAGGTCCAATTACTGAATATGAACAGACTAAGATGAATGGAACGTGTTTTAGGGTTGCTCACTGAACGACAATCTCGTTGCACAGTGTTCCATGAGACAGGTAGCGGCAAGATGGGTCAAAGTGCCCACTCGGTGACATGTGAAAAAGCATAAAAACCTTAACTATCGGGTCGATCGGCGTAGGTCCACCAGATTGGAGTCCACGAGATCCCTCTCTCCAGCAATAGTTGGAGATAATAGGAGCAGTCCGTGGCGTTCTCGCACTGGGAATCTCTCCTACATGGTTCCTCAACTTATTACCACGTGATCGATAGAACCATTTCTCGCACTTTTTGAGTAGTTAGTGCTGCGAGGTAGCAACAAAAACAAGAGGACTCTAACTCAGGAGTAATAGTTACAAAAAACTAAACTAAACCCATTTTCGTAATCAGGCTAATTGTTAGCAAAAGATGAATGGAAAACTGACCGTTATTGATGTTAGATACTTATGCGCGAAGAAGCTATCCCTGATTGTGTTGTAACAGGTTTGGTGTTGGTGAAATCGCGTACCAGCCATGCTACATGCGTTTATTCGATTCACAATGGTGTAATAAATGTAGCCAGATTGGGTTTTCCCATCACAACTGAGACAAACGGTGAATAATATCACTACAGTCTAATGAAATCCAGTGTTTTGAAATTGGTTTATGGCATATATATATACATATATATATGCCAAAGTAATTCACAAGCAATGGAACAAATATAACCGGAAAGTGCATACAAAATGAGGAGCTGTTTACAACCTGACCAAGAAATTCAAGTCTCTTCTGTCATTGGACTTTGCACTGTCTCAGCACTCTTGTATTTATCAGATTCTCTCAGAGAAAAAAAAACGGGAATTAAGCCACACGCGATTTTTCCACAAAGTTTCACATGAGGGATCATCATAACTAGGTAGAGTGCGGTCTATATAACGCATATGCGTTATGCTGGATATAAGGCCCACTATTTTAAGATAGGCAGGAATGGCTGCAGGTAAGACGACGAAGATCGTTTTCCCTCATCACAACTGAGACAAAACGGTGAATAATATCACTAACAGTCCTAATGAAAATCCAGTGTTTCTGAAATTGAGGTTTAATGGCATATATATAATATATTACATATATATATGCCAAAGTAAATTGTCAACAAGGCACATGAACAAATATAACCGAGGAGTCTGCATAACACACCAACAAGCAGGAGCAGACACTACTATCTAAAACACATCACACTGACCACCAAACACGCAAAAAAACCTCTTCCCGTAACTTTCTTCCTGTTCATCTCCAGGAGCTTTGCCACTCGTCTACAGCCCACATAAATGATAATACCACCACAAAAAGATTCTAAACTCCCCTCAGTAGAAAGAAAAAACAGGGAATTAAGCCAGAAACACATTTTTCCACAAACATCGCAACATACATAGGGATCACCTAAAAACTAGGCTCACAATGACTGAGAGCACAAGAGTCCCGTACCAAACTAATGAACGCATTAATGCCGTTATGCTGGCATATAAGGCCCCACTATTTTAAGATAGGCAAAAATAAAACACACACATTCACCACAAACAACTACCAACCAAAAACCCAACAGAACAAATACCAGAAGAACCCCAATCACCATCCAACAAACAACACCCACACCAAAAACACACTCAAACAACAACCAACCCAACCAAACAAACAGCACCACTCAAAACCAACTCCCCCTCACAAGCAACCCAACTACCCCAACACACCCCCACACAACAAACAAAATCATAAGACGAAACTGCCGTCTACAAAATCGGTGGTTAGAAACACACTATAACGAGGCATACCAGAGAAAACACTGATGAAACTAGTGGTAGAGCAGAAACGAATCAAATTGAGTAGAAAAATCGGGGATTACGTCCACGTGATCAGTGCAGGTGTCCTGTCATACGGTAGACTTAAGAGATCACACCAGCACACGATCGAATTACAGAAAAACCAAACTGGTTGGAGCTGTTGCAAACCTCTTCTCGTCCGATACGGCATAAACCGAGATGATCGGGCTGATGAATTGTCCAACTGGAGAAATCGATTGCGACCAGGAAGAGAATACAGTCGTAAATTCCCTCACTGCGAACTTCAGAAAACCTGAAACCCCCTCAATCAAAAACACGACAACCACCGTGCAAAATGAATCTTATTATCACACATGCGGCATAATGAACCTAGAAGCAAACGAAAATGGAAGGTGGAAAGAACAAACTAAACCACTACCTAAACCGCTTTCACCGATCCTTTACCTCAGGCTTCTGTCTTCACTTTGAAATCTGGCAACATATCATCTTTTATTCTATTGCATTTTTTATCAAATTCGAAGTAGTTGGGCCAACTTTTCCCACAATTAGACTCATCAACATCATCATCATCATCGCTTTCCAGCGTTAAATTCAGCATGGCAAAGCCTCACTGACACCGCTGCCTATTCCCCAGAGCTTAACACGTTTATATAAAAAGAGGTGAATATCCCAAACCCGGGAAACAGGGAGTGGGGACCTAACACAGGCGGAAATGACACCACATGATACACGATCAACCCACCGCACGATCCACACACATCAAAACAACCACACACACAACCACACCTCCCACCACCCCAAACAACACCACACAATACCACACAACAGCCACCCCAAACACCGGAAACATAGTCTAACTGGTACAAAAACGCACCGTGTTTTTTAAATCATTCTGTATTCGATAGAAACACCTCGGAAAACAAGCCACCCAGGGCACAAACGCCCAAACTAGTATGCCACGGATTCACAGCCATATCCCTTCCAAAGTCGGTCAGCCAAGCAGGTCCAACAACGAGTCACCTTTCGGACGCCCAACCACGAAAGGCCGTGCCAGCACACCCTACTTCTAACCCTACAGTTACCGCTAATACATTTTACACCCTACCATACCCCACAACACATCGCCACACTATCCATCTGCTGACCTTCACATGGCTTTTCCTCAACATTCCCTGGAAAGATATCCAAAGATGGTGGCACGGTTATGGGTGATTGATTGTCCGCCAATGGTACAACACGCTGACCGCAACCAGCGTGGTCTACTAAGTTTCAAAACGCTGAGATAAGATAATTCCTCCAGACAGGTGGAACTTAAAAAACTAGATTCCCTCACCCCAACATTATTCACCCGGTCACTCCCAGACCAAATTGCCTAGCCATGCTACCGTAACATCCAATGGCTCCCGCAAAACCATCCCAACCGGACGAAACATCTCCCACAACAAATGCATACTCCAATGATCCCTAAGCAACCTGTATAACAAAAACTGAACGCCTCTGACGGCACCAGTACAACACGGACCACTATCTCAACAACTTCAAGTGAAAATATCAGGCCTCGGACGACCACAAGATGCTTTCAGTCCAGCCAATAGACTCAGCGATTCCCTTGCCGAAAATCCAACGTTCATCTGAAACAACTTCACCATGTGAATATCGTCGCTCCAGCTCACCCAATAATCAAGAACCCGCTGAATACAGTGAACCAAGCTGTTTATCCTTTGCTAGGAACCCATTACCACCGCGTCCGAACTGGGACGCGGAACGCCGATGTGGCCTGAAGTTCAACAAACCGTCTCAGCAGCTTACCACAGTAGCGTAGTGACTCAAGACGTTCGACTCAGAAATCTTCGTTCGTCCCCAGGTTTCGCGTCCCCCGTTCGGAGCGCGTGGACTATGTACCCGCCTTGATTACTTCCTCCATGGATGAAAACAAAAAGTGCTAACACCGCTATCCATAGTCTTTCTAAATGTGAGTTGAAACGCATGATTATCATATGGTGAATATATATTCATCGAAAACATATCTTTCTCCCTACTAACTTAACACAAATTCCAAGTGCTTTTGGTAGAAAACGGACTCAGGACGGCAGGTGCAACTTGCTACCATATGCATTGCTTGCTTGATTTGAACCCCAGGGCTCGCATACATTGTTGCTTGTGAGAGTCTTAGATTGTCTTACAGTTTTTGCTAGTAACTGGTGCCACAGCATGGTACGAATCAGACAAACATTCTAAGACCAACCCGATTGGCAGTCCCGCTTTGAGATAAGCCCTTGACAAGCTCTGCCAGGCAAAAAGCTCATTAAAAACCCTGTGCACGCGTCGATTCAGTACGACGGAAACAACCAACCCAAACCGGTAGCTAACTGTGATGCGGTTAAATAAGAAGGCCGTGTCGCTGTGCGATATGAGCTGTGCGGGGAACACGCGTTAGATGGAGATAAATGATTTTGAGTACAAAACTGGAGAAAGGTCCCTTGTTCCCGCTTATTTGTTTACTTGAGTGGGTCTAAAGCCCGAGCGAACGTTCACCCAAACAAACTTTTTAATGAAACACGCAAGTTTTTCCAAATCGTGTGCCACAAAAAATGACCTGTCGGAGTCCTTTAGGTCCTGCTGAACAAGGCAAGTGTAAAGAGTGTTCATCCAATAAAACTCGTCTTTTTGTGCATTGACGCTAGAGCCTTTTGGAAAATCAAATGTCCAGATGAACAAGTTCCCCCACTCTTAACACAAACTATCTTTTGTTCGCACAGAGATCTTTGCATTTGTACGGAGCATAAACAACCATTTTCTGGGATCTCAGTTCTAGAAAGGGTCGTTTTCCCTAGCCC
>LUCM01006052.1:0-32325 GCA_008360955.1 Fasciolopsis buskii
AAGCAAAATTATTTTAATTTTGTCCCTGCCTTCCTCCAAACTTTCCGTTACACGGTCGAACCATGCTTTCCGCCCTACGGGAAGTCATTTTAATCCTCTGACTTTGGACCTTGTTAACTTTTATTTATTTACTGGTTGGATTATTACCGTTGACATTCACACTATTGACTTTCGTACACCACTTTCGGCCAGATTTGCATTTCTCGTCCGATCAGTTAGCTCACCAGTTGCACACGCACGCACACGACCGCAAACAGACACACACACAAACGTAATCACAAAAACACGAAATAACAAACGCGTACACACCGTGTTTTAACTCGATCCGTCCCGTGTGGGTCGTGATTACATTCACCGATTGCTCTCCGCTGACCAACAAACCTGTTCCGTCGTTAGATTGCGTATCTGTGTTTCTGTTTGACCGGGTCTTGCAGACTAGCATAGCTTCGACTTGAGCCCCCACTTGACACTGTTGAGTGTAGTCTTGATATTCCTCAGTATGCAGTAAATCCTCGTGCTTTTTATCTAAAGTATGCGTTATCTTTTGAGTGACTTTGCTTTGTGATCTATCACAATGATCATACCTTGTCAATAGTACCGTATCGTGGAACAGTCTCAGTTCTAATTTGGCTTGGAGTTGGGACTCCACGAGTCACTCATTTCTACTGGCACATAACAAGTTACAATAGGGCGCATGATCAAAGTTGGTATCTGGTGCATTCATAAACAAGTTGATACGAAAAAGCTTAAAATTAATTACAAAATATTGATCAAGGATTTTCCGATCGTGCCTGAATGTCGCTATCAAGCCCTGTTGATTCGGCACGTACATCTATATGCACGATTGGACTAACTTATTTTACCTGTTATTGGTTCGACAAAAATGAATAACAACTCTGTGGGCATCAGAAACAATCTAGCTTAAAGTAATTTTCAACAGCAACTGGCATTCTCTCCGACGGATAAAAAGGTAGTTTACTGTTTCAAGAAGTTTTAAAGAAATGGAAAACGAGTCGGCTTGTTAATAAATATCATGCCGATGAGTAACCAGCGTTGTTATCCATCTACGGACCCGAACGAGTAATTCAGCCATCCCACGAAATGGCTCTCGCAATCGGATGCAAGAAAAATCTGAGCAGTATTCGGACTTTTACGGATTACACGCGACTATCTTTACAGTTCAAACATTGTATTATGCCAAAGAAAAGATTGATCATTTCATTCTCTCTTACAACACACCACTTGCAGCAATGGAAAACAACTATAGTTGAGAAATTCTGTATCTGGACCAACGTAAAACGTGTCTCAACTTTAGGGGGGCTAGACTGGGTTGTGACCTAAGAACTGAATGCTGAAAGAAGACGGACTTCTTAGTCTTCAAGTCGTTCAATCCATATCGCATAACCATCGGGAAGGAAACTGGTGTTTAAAGAAGAATGATGTTTACCCATCATCTCTCCGTCGTGGTTGTCCTTATCAGCCGCATACAAAAGATCGATCAGAATGGTGCAGTGAACGTTTGCCACGTAAAATAAACAAGGCCGCAACCAGAGTAAGGCGCACCATTGGTAGCAAAGGAATTCATTAATTTACGTGAGTGGAATCAACGATTGTCGTACGGGGGAATGAGATAAATGAGGGGTTTTCTAGTGAAGTAGAAGTAGAATTGCAATGGAATTCAGTGGTATTTACCGGAGCTACTGCTACTAATATAACCTAACTGCCAGAAAACTAGTCACAAGACGCCTAGCATTGTGCTGAATGCAGTAAAGTACGAAATCAGATGGGATATCCTTAGTTGATTGAAATAGTTTTCGAGGCTTGACACGAAATAGCAGCAGAGGTTGATGAAAACATTGATCACTCGTTTGCAGCGTGCACGCTGTTTATCGAAAACCAAAGGTTCATTCAGTTGGAATTATTGTGATTCATTTATATATGTTCGCTGAACAACAACTGGAAATAGTAGGAAGCGTTTGTATGTCTAACCTGATTTAACGGCCTTAATACCGGATTCCCATGACAAAACAATCCATACGGATTTGCACCTAGTTGATGGGCAAATGAAATAAACCAAACGTGTGCGTTACCAATTTGAATAAGAATTGGTTATTTCATTATCGAAATTGAAAGCCTTTGCCAATTCGAGTTTCGATTCTGATCTGAATTCTAATTAGCTATTTTCTGAATCTCGTGAGGTTAGGCTCAAGTTACTCGAAAATGGCTGAGTCCGTTTATTATTACAACTGACTGGAAAGGAAGCTGAATAAATCATAATTGACACTATTTAGCAAAACAAAAAATAGGCGTGGCTAAAAAAAAATGATCACGAAAAAGTGGAAAGGCAAACGGTGATCAATTAATTCAGCGTGTGTAATCGTTCTTCCAAGTGCGTCTAAAAGAACCATAGAAAAAGTAAGCAGTCAAAACGTCCATGACGTATTCAGTACACCGTAATCATATAAAATCAGAAAGTACGCACAAAGAACAATTTAAAACTAACGAAGTAGACGGGCTTTGTATGATTATTTATTGATTCAAATGAACTGAGTCTGATATATCGGCCAGTGAGAACTGGACGACACATGCTTATCTGTCTGGCACGTTCGCACGAATTTATTTAACGGACTCAGAATTCCCATTCAATTTTTTCGTTAGGCCAGAAAAGCTTTTTTTAAAAAAAACTGGTGTCATCCTGTGTAAAAGTGAGTGATGATTTGCAAACTACAGCTGGCACACCGATGAGACGAGAATAAAAATTAAAATCGTGTTGGAAATTTAATTTGGAGATTACAATACAGAATTGACATCTACCGGTTAAGAAAATGTTTTTTAAATAAATAGCGGCACAGCATGAATGATCGCCAGGGGGAAGTATCACAATAGTAATCCAAGGTCTTCGTTAGATTCATATAAACCTGCCGCGAAGCATATGAATCACAGTACTCATAAAGACAGTTTACGGCAGAGTCCGTTACTTTGGTACTAACGTTGGTGGAAAAAACCGTCACTTCCAGTATGGAATAAAATAGCTTAAGGTGTTCTTAGTAATGCAATGACAAAGAGTTTGACCCACCACAGCAGCACTTTACTTACTTAGGTTAATACAAACAAAGAATCAGCAAGAAATTCCCAAGAAACTTCTTAATCGCTCCGTTTTTGCAGTGCGTAAATTTTGTGACTATTTAGGCACCGAATTTATGTGCCGAAGAATCATAAGAAGACAGTTTTGGCGACAACGTTTAGAATAGATAGATAAAACAGAAGCTCGGCAAAACAACGGGTAGTGATGGTCAACCACTCACCGATCATAATCGAGTATAGTGTTCAGACGATGCGCGATGGTTAGCACGGTGCATTGCGAGAATGAAGTACGTATGGTTGTTTGGATCAGGCTATCTGTGATGGGATCCACGGCAGCAGTAGCTTCATCCAAGACGAGAATCCGGGTACGACGTAACAAAGCACGTGCCAAACAAACCAGCTGACGCTGCCCCATGCTGTGGGTGTTAGCGGCAATTGAACCAGAAAGAAAATTGCATCATTCATTGCCAGCCATTGTCGAAAACATAATCAAATGGGCGATAGCTTTCAAGGTTAGTGAGTGCATAAGAAATCCATCTTATGGGTCTAAGGAAAAGACGAATAAGGAGCTCGTTAAAGAAATCCCACAGACGCAAGCATTAGCTAATCCACAATAACTTTGCATGCGACATGCCCGGGGTGCACGCACTGGCAACTAAGCAAAGGTGACTGGAAAGGCATAAAGAAATTTTGTAGCTCATAATACCTAAAAACTACAAATTAATTGATTCAGGGAGCTCGATTCTAATATGCACCTGTCATTTATAATTAGATGAGTTGAAATAATTAAGGGTAAGATTAAGAATAATCATCCCAACTAGGGGTTAAACATATTTGTTTGCTGAAAGATGCGGATAGAGCCCACAAACTTTAACGTATAAAATAAACGAAGCGCGTTTGATCGCCAGGTAGCAGAGTGCCATCGACAAACGTTCAATCTGTCCGTTGACCAATGCCATCCGATCATCAAGCTCAAGTTTGATAAAGGGCAGATTAACAGTACTGCACACACTAAGACCTGAAAGGATCATTATGCCCCGGTTTAAAGCCAAGTTTTTTCTGAACTCCGTTATTGTTTGTCCAGGTAATATTATAAATATATATCTATATAAATATATCGAACGGGAAAAGGCAACTGCAATTGTGAAATCGCTACTAAATTACGATCACGCTATAGCTCAGTCATCCGCTATCTTGCAATCAGATCACAGATATATAAAATTTGTTCAGTAAAATATTCCACGCTTTATTTTACTTCAAAAATAAAAAAACGGAACATTGTATAGAACAAGATACTAATTAGGATGAACACTTTCTTACTTATTTACGTAACCATATTGATTCATTTCGGGATGCTGATACCAAGACTAACTCCACGTCATTCAGCTATTCCGCATAGTTGCATGTTACATTCGGAAATGGCCCACGATGACTAACCTGATATTTGATCCACCTTCGGAAATGACCATATCGAGGCCTAAACCGTTGCTTGTTTCAACGACGTAGCTTTTCATATGTGCCAGTTCTAGTGATTCCCAGAGTTCGGCATCACTATGCGTACTGAATGGATCGAGATTGAACCGCAAGGTGCCAGAAAATAAAACTGGGTCCTGAAAGCAACCGAAGAAATTTGTAACTACGGATTTCAGGAATACCAACCAAGCGGCTATAAAGGAACTTAGTGAATTAATCTGCTCGCTTGTTTGCATTTTATGATATAATTCTGCAAACAGTACATTTAATTTCAGTTGCATGAATAAAGTACTTTGTTGAAATTAGTGGGGAAGGCAACAACATGTGTCACAGGTTTATAAAAGGTCAGGCGAAAGAAAACAGCAGTCAAATTTAGATGGTACCATTTCCCTACACTTTTCGAGACAGGCAGAGTCGAAGAGTTTAATACGAGCTTGTCTTGGAAAAAACTCCCAAAAATCGATTCGAGTAGATGAATGAGAACTGCGAAATGCGTTGTGTAAAGAATGCAATGCGGATAAGGGGTAGGTAAGACTCCATATATCGGTTGATGAATTTGATTTAAGTCACACCATCGGCCGAGAAAAAAATACGGTCAACAAACTTCCAAGCCGCAATGAAATACATAGAAGCTGTAAATCCCGTTTGGAGCTAGTTGTAACATGCGCAAAACACAACAGATCTCTTCAGAACGAACGACAACATCGAAACAAAATAAGGCAGCATTATTTAAGAAGGGAATAAGTTCTTGAGTCAAGAATGGGCATCTCAACAGCAACCAAACAAGGATTAAAGATTCAGACCCGATTAAAAGTTCGGCCAGTGTCTAGCTTCAGAGGTCGTGGCCGAAGTTGTGAGTCAGAAAACGTGAAGAATGGGATGCATAAGTGTGATAAAACAAACTAACGCATATATCCACTCATTAGCAAAACCTAGCTAATCAGTTTGTGGTGGCGGACAGGAATGACGAATACGCGCAATGAGGAAACAGAATCCTTGCATTAAATAATTACAAGCAAGCAATACACAGCGATGAGTAGAAACGCTGTGCTGAGAGAATCTGAAAATAATTGCTCACGGTATTAGTAACTGATTAATATTCATATTCATTTAGCAAGTCATCCTCGAGAGCAGGCTGCCATTTTTCACAGAAAAAAACAATTTGGTTTAGGAGCAAAATCTGAAAATTGTCACATGTGAAAAGAAAATCGAAACAAGTACAGTAAAGTATAAACTAAATTCCGTCAGCGCTCATTAGCGGTGTTTGATTTAGCTACCACAGACCGACGAAATTCGTTCCGACGAATATAAGATCGGGAAATTATTCATAAAGACAAGGCTGATATTTTTGAAACAATTTGAAGAATTTGACGCACTGTATCTTGTCAGAGTTTATTAGATAAATATATATATATATATATTACACAGGCTTGAAAACATGCATGATGTAAGCACAACAACACACAAATGGAGCTTCACAAAAAGGAAAAAGAATAAACCATGGCAAACCAACTGTTTCTTGGGTTTTCACTGCACACATTCTGATTTTGGATTATGTTTAAAGGGAATGTGCTCCACAGAGAGGCAATACAGCATTTGCGCCATTCGCTTCGGTTCTAAGCCATATCGCTTGACGTATTTAACTAACAACACTTCAAATCTCCAAGAAGACGCGAAACGCCAACGGAGGCCAAACTGGAAGCTAAATTCACCATACCTCTATGCCAAGTCATAGCTTGATCGCCACTTCGCTTCCTCAAACCTTACTCAGCATGTACATCAGGAGCACGGAAGGGTGGACGATGGGCAGGCATACGTAATAAGCCTCCAAGCCACCGAAGGCGACTTATAGCGACTGATTCAGTCAAAGGACAGCTGTCTGCACCCAGCGGTGCTCTAACACCTGTCGGAGGCTAAAGATTTAATCCACACATCCACAACCGGCATGAAACCCAACCTATTCCTCACGCGGTTGGCCTTCACGTGTTGCACAAAGCGTGAAGAACGGCGGGCGTGGACAGTTTTGACGCATTTGGGATTGCGTTAATAAGCCTATGCATAGCGCAGTCAATGGGCAGGCCGTTTTGAAGATGGGCATAACGATCCAATTCCCCTATGAGGAGAGGAACGTTGCCACATATTCAGAGTGATTCTGAAGTTTATGAGAAAACCCTAGAACTACTTCAGGTATTCCCTGATTGATAGAGCATTCTATGTTGAAAGTGGAATCTTGTCTAAATACATAACAGCATGGACCCTTAATCGGGATTCTATGAATGTCGAAAATATCCCGACCGTTTTCCTCTTGGGATTATGACGTAATACTCCTTCTATCTTATTTTTATACCGGCCTTAATAGTTTCATAACAAATGCTCAAGGAATTTTGTTGGCCTCCATGACTAACATTCAATTAGAAACAGTCCAAAAGAGCACATTATCATTATTATTTTCCCTTTGCGTTTTATTTCATTTGTGTTTATCTGATTAGCTAATGGAAAATCGAAAACAAGACTGTCTCGCAGTCTATCTTTGAATGTGATGGCTGCGTGCGCATCATATTGTCGTACTTAAACAATGAACATCGCGGACTACCAACAAATTATCGAATGTCAGATGCTCATTTTTGCCTTATTTTCCGAAGGATTACAATCATGTATGTTTAACATTTAAACTTGGATGACGATTAGAAGTGCCCTAACAACGTAATATTTGAATTCCAACAAAGAGCAAATATATCAGCAATATTACAAAACCGTTCTACGATTAGTCCAAATCGAAATATTTGATAATTAAGTTTAGTCACTATAAGCTCCCCTTTCATTAGTTTGCGTGCTTGATGATAAAATTCAACTGTTTTGACTCATTCTCTGTCTGTCTGACTCTATGTAACCCAGTGATGTATATATATATATATATATTTAAATGTAAACGTAATTATATATGATGTACTCTATTTTTGGTAATCACACAGAACTGAGGAAACCTGCTGACACTAAGATTCGAAATCACCCACAATTTAGCGAAGCGTGCAATCTGCCAGATGAGCTATTAGACTACAACGAAGGGCGTTCTCATCTTGTCCGCGTGCATAGCGCCAGTTGCTAAACCCAAAGTTGTAAGCACAGGCCAGCGTCCACCGCAATGAACCCATTTATTCTGACATAAGTTAAGTGGAACGAAAAAAAATCGCTTTGGGGTTCCGACCATATTCGTCCAACCACAGACACAAATACATTGTCAAACTACGTTTGACTTTGCGAAGAGTGGCATGTGTTCTCCTTTTAATATCACCGAGACATGTGCCATCACCGCAAGTGAAACTAACCTAACCACGCTGAACATACGCCTTCAATATGGCGGGTAAACGTTGCATAATGGCAAACTAGTGAAAAAGTTCCCATCGGAGCCGTTCAAAGTATCATCGAATGAGTGGTGGTTCTAGAAAATTTTTACAGAATTCGCATTTGTTATCCGTTTGTTGCAAATGTAGCTTTTGAAGCTCTTCAAGCAGTCCGTCGGAAGAGAGACTTCACTAATTCTTTCCTTTTTGGAACTGAAGAGAAGATCTGGGGGTTAAGATATCGACCAAATCGAGTTGATTTGCGAAGAGCACTTCTAACCAACAGGCAATCTAAACGGAGAATACGGCCCAAAAAATGAAGATGTCGATTTTCCCTTGTCTTCACAGAAAATTTAAGGTTTTTGTGCATTCTTTTGAATGAATCCTGGAATCGTCATATGATGGTGACAAACGGCAAATATATCGTCTGCCTAGTGACTGCTGTACTCGTGTTTGCTTTCATGGTGGATACCACTTTCTACTTTATGAAAACTATGAAAATTCTAGCTTATACAAAGCCTAAGGAAACTATTAAGTGCTACCCATTTGCTTGCTTGACGAATGTTTCGTCAAACACATGTATATTCGATTCACACATAAGAGATAACTTCCGAAACTCCTCTAATGGAGTCCCGCATCCGCGTGGTTGGTTATTAATTTCACAGCCTTAGTAAGCGACATTTGGTAAAAGGAAATCGAACGTCCAAAGAACCCATTACCCTGCGGGTAATAATGTCAGATAAGGTAGAGCTTAAGGAATCAAAGGACTCTACCGGCCTACCAGAGGCAAATGGTCATCTAATGGGTTTGATTATCCCATTTATCCCATGTTTGAATTTCTGATACGGCGGATTTATCATTGAAAGAGTGAGTCTCTTAGGCACAGTGAAAATATCAGCCTTGGGTAGTTCATGCAGTCGTGGCGTGGTTGACCACTACGGAGAGATGTAGGAGAGCATCACAGTGTCAGTAACTCAGTGGTGAAATAAAGTGGCCACGGTTCACAACGGTTTGCGTCCCATAAAGCTGTACGGTTTTCTGTTCCATCAAACTTGTTTTAAAAAGATTAGTAAAAAAATACGCCAGGGATGCTCCGGATCTGCAATAAATAAACACTTAAGTAAGAACGGATAATAAGTTCAAACCATCGGAAGCTTCCTCTGTAGTGCACTGCGCCAAAAAGTTATTCACATGGTGATTCGGAATTTAAGTTTGTTTGTTTGATTCCAAGTAGACCGGTACTAGGGACTTTACCATCGTGTCATTCGGTACACTTTCACTAGGTAAGATTAATGAAGTTCTCAAAAAGAAGGTCCCACTGAAGCATATCGAAAATGTGAAACCCCATATTCGGGGCTGCAAGTATACCAACCGTTTCAAAATGACCTGGAGCACGGCGAAACATATAATCAATAATTCCTAATTGCGATCTCACTCGGATTCATACTTTTTCGCTTTCTTTAAACTTGTGAATGGATAGTTTGAAAATTCACGCACAATAAAACGATTAGTGAAAATAAAAGGTGGGTATTGGGGTGGGGGTGGTTATGTGAGGTAGAGTCAAAATCTAGTTGCCGTCTGGAATAAAAGAAAATGAGGTTACAGAGATTACCAAACAAAAAATGGAACAAAACAATGTGCAAATGATGATCGCGTACGTTTTTGATTCACTTTCTAACGGAACGATCAACGCGTTGATTGCGCATTACTGATGGAGTCCTCGTTATTCTTGTTGAAATGGAGAGGTTATTTTAGTCATAAGTTTGCATAAAAGAGGAAATTGAGAGGATTGTTTGACGCCATATACGCAAACATAATTCGCAAAGGTGCAGAGATTCAGCTTAGACAACTAGATTTCGGCAGCAACGCCGAGAGAATGTTTACGAGCACTTTATTTGACCGTTTAACCATCATCATCCTCATTATCATTATCATCATCGTTCAGCGTTAATCAGCAAGCCAAGCATCGCTGAGGGCTGCCTTTTCCCTAGACTCACATGCTTCTACAAAAGAGGTAATGTGCAAGGGGTCGACAAAGTGGACCTATATAGGTGGAGAAAAAATAACAATACTGTACTAGCCAAAATACGGAACAGTCTAACTGTACAAATGCACCTTTTCAATCATTATGGTTCGAAAGAAAATGACAAGACGATCGCCACTGTTCTCGGTTCGCCGCCATATCCTCCAGTGATTCAAGCCGGACGGACCCAAACCACAAAGATATGAGACATCTACTTTACCTAAGTTTGCAGTGTCATTTAAGCATTAGGCTAATAGACATTTAATGCAGAACAATGAGTAGGATATTGGTACTGAATGAAAAGTCAGTTTAATAATCGCAACAGGAAATCATAACAAAAACTGGAGATGCAGACGGAGTCAAATATGACTTATTAGTGTAATAAGTGACAGATTGGATCTCACCTGAGGTATTAGAGTTAGCCTGCTACGCAGGTCATGCAGCCCAAGTTGGGCGATATCAATTCCGTCAATTTTTATCTGTCCTTCGCTGGCCTCGATCATCCTGAAAAGTCCCATGACCAGTGAGGATTTACCAGATCCGGTACGCCCAACAATTCCAACCTCGAACACGTAACGTAAAAAAAGAGAAAGTAACAAAAACCACTTAACAAACACTCCCAATGGTACCATAGAATATTGCAGCAAATTTCGTCGAAAACTCAGCATCGTTACCTTAGAAATAAGGGATCCATTTGAACAGATGCACGTGCGAATCGTCGAAGGGGATATAACCGCATGATGTAAGTACTTGCCACGCATTTTGCAGAAAGTAAGGAAAGTTTATTGATTTAGTACTGGAAACTGATTTGAATCATTGAGAGTGTGTATGGACGATGAATCCAAACAAGTATTACATGGTGATTTTCCCAAATGTTTACGTCGATTAAGCAAACCTAACCTTTAGTCGTGCAGTAACTACCGGGTATTCTGTCGTTAAAAAATGCAGAAGTTCCATAGTAGTTAATTCAGTCCTGAGCATTGGAATTTCAGAAATCCATGGTATTGGTATGGCAACCGCTTATCCAACGATGGTTGAGGTTGCCTTGCAGCCGTAGGATTGTTTGTACACTGCGGTTCAGAAATATGGCCGCTGAGAGCAAATGTATCAACGTCTTTCATGTTTCAGGATTGGTGTGCTCATGGTGGTAATGGAGTGAGATGTGGGAATCGTATAAACTGTACTAAGGTTGGGCGTTGGGTATCGGAAGTCAGTTAATTAAACTAGCATTGAATTTAAATGGATTAAGGACGTTCCATACGAGGGCTAGGCATGCCCGCGATTGACCGCCTCGGTAAACAGTATTCCCCGAGGGAGATAGTAGGTGGAGGGTGGGTCTAATGGTCAATGTGACTAGCGGAGAGGTGTAACGAACGTAACCTATAAATCGTCTGCACGGATTCCCCCAAGACGACTGCTGGAGACTAGGCACCATAGCTAAATGCTGCAATCAGTAACATTATTGCAGTCGAACCATATTCGCTTCTTTGTAGTCCTTCTTCCCTAAGATCCTTTGATTTCTCTCCTTTTTATTTAGTACCGCGAGGTAGCCACCAAATCCGGAGCACGTAGGTGCAAACTGAAATGAACTGAAGTGTGATTGACAGTGTACTATGGTAAACATATTTAAACACCGACTACGATAGTACTTCAGTGTTCGGTTTACAGTCGGTCAGATTGGGTATCCATTAGGACCGTTGATTATCCACCGAAATCAGAAAAAAACTAGAACTATAGTATTCTTGGTAGTTATTTAATCATCATGCTCATTTTTTAGCCTTCGTGCATCGATTTTAACCTAAGCCCATGATTTTTGATCATACCCCATGGTTTTTTAGTTGCCACGCTTTGCTCATAAATCGAATGCAGGGCATGGGTTTCATCGACCGCCTTGATGAATGCGAGCCCCAAATACAGAAGCTTTTCATCCATATACAACCGAAAGTACTCCGCATTTTTTGATCAGCCACAGCCCGAAATCAGATCTTTCACATCTAGGCGATTACATTTCGTTGGTCGTACGGCGTTAAACTTTTTCAATTTTACAGACTGCCGATTAATGCTGTACTGATTGTTATACCAGATATGTAGGCTTCAATTTTTCTTTCCAGGTTAACTGAAGGACACACTAGGGATTGTCAGCCACTGCGGTGTGTAGAGTTTGTATATAATCTTAGAATTCCAAGGAGTACTTTCGCACTTTGGGGCTCCTTCTCGATCAAATGTGATAATAGCCTGTAGTGCTTTACTCTATTCCTAGATTATGGGCTACGCAACTGAGACTCCATTTCGAGCACAGTGTCTTAGTAAGACGTATTATTGCATCTTCCTAGCCTGTTTACTTCAACTACTTCAATCAAGACTTCAATATTCATAAAGATCATCATGGTGAGAAAGCCGTCAAATAATGAACGATCGCGAAATCCCTTATTGACGAAGCCTTTCATGCTGGCAGGTAGCAACCAATGAATATGAAGCGGTACTGGCTAATTGATCACATAAAGAGTCAAGCCAAATCTCGCGTTGAGCTGTCCTTGAGGCTAAACTTACCAATTAGTTGCTAGGCCCTGTGGAATCAAAAAAAATAAATCGTCGCACCAACAGGCGATTAACCCCTTTTTGAAAACTTTAAATTATCATTTTCTGAACGGATAAAGACACATTTAGGGTATTCTTCAAGTATCGTAATTTGCGTGGGCCTGAGAGTGAGATTTTGTTGTCAGTAGTATGTTCCTCATACGGATGGATGAACTAAACTCCCCAGAAGCACAGGATCGGTTTCGAGACTATTACCACTGGTTAAGTATGCGCACCCAGTACCCTCCGATTCAACCATCCACATACGTGTAAGCGCCTTTATTAAGGTGGCATTAGAATCTCACTGGAGTCGTTCGGGTTGTGCATGGATGAAGAATCAACGCGTGATTTTTACCGCAAAACCGGTCGCCTATTTCCGGTGAAATTTGATTCATCCATCCCTAGGCGAAACACAGTACTAACATTAAGAAGCTTATTAAGATTTTCTAAATGACAGTTCTATCGTTCTTTACAATTGGTGAAAATTCACCGTATTGTTTGATTCAGTAAAGCCAAAAGAATCAACTGAGAGAGTCTATTCTTAGTTAGACGCAAACATAAGCGTATTTATTACTGGTGAGCGGAAAAATGACTTCATTATTAAAATGCTTAGATTTTCGTCAGTAATGACAATCTACTAAGGGAGAGAAACTGAACAATATTTACGGAATGGCCTCTGTTCAAGTAGAGCAGAAGGACATTCAGAAGTTCCTTGAGGGACCCCGTAGGTAACAATTTTTTGATAACATTTTTTTGTGTTCCCATTGAACAAAAATGAAATGTGATTTTTTTCCGGAAGACCTGGAAAAAATTAAAAGCTATTAACCACAAGAGCAAAATAATCAAAAAACTTGACAAGCACTTAAGTGTTTCCTTGGTGACACCTACGGGAGCATTTCTGCACTATTGAGTACAGACTGGGATGAAGCCCCATTTTACTATTCGCTGAACACTGTTCTTTCTTGCTGATCTTATTTTTTTACGTACTGAACGTACTTTGTTAATTTCGGCAACATTCCTGAAAATTTTCCAAAGAAAATAATCTGAGCTTCCGCAGTTTTTTACACCAAAATTATCCATTAAGAAACGGACGTCTCTATGTAATAATTAAATTTTTATTGCACCCATGGTTACTAAAATATAATGGTTTCGACTGTTCCTTGATCAATTCCTTTCCTGTTTCAAAAAGGATACCTTAGTAACCCCCGTGGACGTTTGTGCTCCTTGGTCGGTTTACACTGCAGGCATTCAGAATATAAAATGACTATTAGTACATGTGCTGGTTTCGTGAATTTTATTGGCCACTGATCATGGCTGGCCGTGAGTTGAGTATAAATTTAGCTGCGGAAGAAAGGTACGGCTATGGCACTTTAACTGCCACGATCCGTTCAGGAGAACCGGTGGGGGGGGGGCAGAATAGGCTGCTATGAATGGCAAGCTACATGCCCGGTTTCTACAACTCCCTTCACCCTTTTGGTTAACAAAATGGATATCAATTTTCAGTTCCCCACTAGTAATTATGGTTGAGAAATAGGTAGAGAAATAATTCGATGGAAACAACTTCGCCTCATTATTGCAGTTTGTTTTAAATGGCAATCAGGTTTGAAAATCCATATAACAGACGTGAAGTAAGTGATAAATCAGAAAAATGGGGAGAACTGAAAACACAACTATACCGATAACTATAACAAGTACCAAAGTCTATTTCAGAGGAATTTCACGAGTCATTCTGCCTCTTGAGTTTACTCTGATTGTGCATTGCAACTGCTACATTGATATACCCAAACAAAAATTCACTGGTGTCAAACTGATCCGAACAGTTGAACAATACACGTTCAGATCACCGATGCATTTCTTTTGTTGTCCCGATCACCAAGCGAATCGTAATGCTGTAAAACGTGCAGAAATCATTGACTATCACTACGCAATTTGATTGTGACAAGGTCTATCGGTAGTCGAAAACCGATTGTTATTACTGAACATAAGAATCTGCTTTGAGTGTCTCCCTTGGACCTCCGCATCCTGTTAGTCACGTTTCCCTTTTACTTGACAGCAATTTTTAGGCATTCTGATGAAACGGGGCGGTAGGAAGAAACGCCTTCTGAGTAACGCGCAGACCAATTAAACCCCGTAGAATATCGAAGCGATAGGAAATCAGTTGTATGGAGGAAATTACAACATTTTTTCCAGCTGATTAGTGATTAAATTTGAATCCCTACTTCAATAAATAAAGGGGTTAGCAACGAAAGAAAATAATCATCAAAAAGAGTAGTCCGAGTGATAAGGGCCATGAGGTCATACCCGTTCACCACAATTCACAGAGAACGAGATCGACTGCAAAACGAAATCCAGTTCCGGTCGGTATCGAGTGCCATAATTGATGAATTCAATTTTTCCTTGAGGCCACTGGTCTGCCGGTTTCTTGTCCGGTATCTCCCACGGGGCCTTAATCACAACAATGAAATCAATGAAATGGATAAATCGACAAACTCGGCTTAGTGGGCATGAGTGGAATAAGAAGGACAGAGAAATGTTAAACGGTAACCAAACTGGCAAAAGGCTCGTTAAAAATCATAAGCTTAAAAAAACAAGAAATGAAACATCTGGTTAAAAAGGCACAGACAAGGCTACTGACCAGATGTGCCTAAACAACCATTAGTTTATGCGGAATTGTTGCTCTCTAGGTAATAATTTACTGAGGCCGGAAAAATTTCATAACCAGGTCATCTCATGTTTACACATACCTCTTGCTCGATTCGTGAATACTCATCAATGCGTTCCACGCAGACAATATCGTTTTCCAAATCAGCCATCATCCGGACCAACCAGTTCAATGACTGATTGAGATTGAGTGCATAACTGATAACCAGACCCGTGAAGCCGGCCGACATGTGACCACGAGCGGAAACCGCGAATAAAGCGACGAAGAGAACCACAAAGTTACCGACGGACTCCAGGAGAATGGCAAGCCATCTAAGAGGAATCGGAATGCAGCGTGGAAAATAATAAAAAGACAACCGAAAAAATAAGTGACAAATATGGTTGTGTTCCTCTAGTAGGAATGCCGAGAATCACAAATTAACTATTAGGCGGAGTCATAAAATGGTACAGAAAGCCGGATGATACAGAAACAGAACATACAACCCAAACGTCTGTCATCGAATCAACGAACTTCTGCTTATCAAGCATGCTCTAAACAGTTACTTTCAAAGCACCGCCTTGAAATGGGAACGGATCAAATGAGTGAAAGTTACATAACGCAGATTTACTGCGTACGACTGGCTGGCGGCTGGAGCTTTTCACTTAAATAATGGTAGATATACCAAAGGTCACAAATAGGCAACGTTGAAGCCTAACTTAGCGCACTATATACGAAGAAGCTGGTTTTCTCAGGGTGAAATCTGGTTGACTAAGAGACAAACAGCTTTGCGTAAGTCCGTGAAGCCCCTCACTGGTCAAAGTTGACATCACAGATTACTAAGGACACCGGTAATTAGGCAACCTGAACAATTTTAATGCAATTCTAATACAGTCGCGGACGTTACGCATGTTCAATAACATTTAGGTAGATCGAAAGCGTATGTAGATAAAATTAGCCTGTCTTTATAGCGCACGGTTCATATGAATTTATCCATTTCATCTGTAGGAGCTGTGGATATTGAACCGCCATATCCAGAGTGTAAGGCAGAGACCAACTAAATTGTGGCAACGTAGTGCTGATTTCGTCAACCGAGAAGCTGAGTGATAAAGACGCATGAGCGAGTAAGCGCACGACAACGAGCCGCATTAGCCAATGGATCAGTCGACCAATAGATCATAGAAAACCAATATTAATGTTTTACTTTGAAGGAGGAACCAGAATTTTATCTGCCTGACTTGGCTGCTTTCGATAGAGCTAGTGGGAACTGGTGATAGCAAATTGAAGACAAAGTCAATTGTTAATCAACAACTTGATATAAGAGCAGATTTCTCCAAATATTTTTTTACGACCATGAAATAATCAAATGACGAAATTCTGTAAGTGGTAAGAAGGAAATAACACAGAGGTCTATGACTACAAATTCCAAATGTTAATCGTTAGAAAACGACATAAGCACAGATGCGCTTTAAAAAATGAAGACATTTAGGCCCTTCGAAAGAAATTCTGTCACTATACTAGAAATCGGCAGCTTTTTCTCCTATTTTCTGCACAGCGCAACTCAGGACAAAGTAGAGCACAGTGGCAAACACCCTTCATGTTACGACCACTCGTCTTCAATTCATCTTTACATTACCTCAGTTTGCAAAAACAAGAAAACAACCATTGTTAAGGTGTAACCTTGGTCGGACATACCTATAATCGGAATTTGTTAACTCGAGAAATGCAGCGTTGCTAGCCATTATCAGTAGTCTAAAATGGCGGGAGGGGTGAAATCTGACCGGCTGCGAGCACAATGGACAGACAACTCAGATTATGGGCAGCACAACTAAAACAAAACTAAGCACACTAACATTCCTTGACTTACCGTTGTGCAAGGTTGCTAGAATAAACAGCCGAATTGTTCTCGTCCAAACGATTATCATTAATCTGTGCATACTGTTCTGTTAGGCCATAGGCACGGATGCAATTCACCCCGTTCAATGTCTCCGAGAAATGAGAGAATATCGGGGACCGAGACACTGACTCTATCCGCTTCAACTGTCGCGAATTGCACACATAAATATTCTGTAAAGCAAGATAAAATGGAGGGAGGAAACCAGATAGAAGTGGATAACAATCACAATATGGCCACGTCGCAGCGCCAGTGAGTATCAAAACCACCAATCGCAATTCACGGACTCAGCATGCTCAAAATAGAGAAGACACTGGTTATGTTGTTGTATGTTTTGTACGACGCTTCATGCAGTGGTTGTTATCAAATTTATCCCAACGGTAAACTGCGATTTTGTTGTATTATTTTTTACTTATTGCATCCGGCTTGAGAGCGGTTGAATGACAATGAATGTGTCACCCTAAGGATAACATGAACAAATCTGAACAGACGTATATCTGGTCTGCTGAGAATAGCCCTTTTTGGCTTTGATTTACAGATAGTAAAATGTATTAAAAGAATGATCGACAGTCGGCGATCATCGTCGTCATCGTTCAGCGTTAAAAATCAAGGCAAGCCTCACTGACCGCTGCCTTTCTCCCAAGGTTACATATGTCTATAAAAGAGTGAATATCCAAGGGGAACAGAGAGGGGACCTACACAGGCGGGAACAGATAAGATGCTGCTGTAGCCAACATACGAAACACAGTCTAACTGTACAAACGGACGTGTTTTCAATCATTCTGACTCGATAGAAAATGACAACAAGATCGCCACTGTTCGGAATTCACTGCCATATCCTTTAGTGTCTCCAGCCAGTTAGTTATCTGCTCTTTCGAACCCCAACCAGCAAGATGTCAGATACCTACTTTACCTAAGCTCGCTGTACATCTTCTCATCCCATGTTGCACGTCATCTGTTGACCTCCACAGGACTTCCTTCATTCACACAAAATAGGGCACGATATGGTAGACACGTGATCCAACCAGCGTAGTCTACTAAGTTTCATACGCTGAAATAAAGTATTCTGAGCCGGCATGTGGTACTAGATTCCTGATCTTTACATTACTCACCCGGTCACTCCATCCAATCCCAGCCATAATACGTGGACATCGGTGGTTGAAAACCTCCGACCGACAAACTTCTCCCTCACGCATACTCCATGTCTCGCAACCATACAACAGAACTGAGAGCAATGGGGCACAGTACACAAGACCATTCAACTTCAGTGAACTATCAGGCCGATGCTACAGGTGCTTAAGTCCAGCGTCAGCTGTCCGAGCCTTGGATATACGCGTGTTTGCCTCTACTACCGAGCTACCATCGTTTGACATGTAGCTACCAAGGTAGGTGAAACGGTCCACTCTCCGTCCAGTTCCAAGTTCGGTACTACTGTCGTCTAATCCTGTAACGACATTTTGCAGTTTGAGGGTGCAAACCGAGCAACCGACCTCGGGAGTCAATACAGCGCGCGCTGTGCATGGTCCGCGGATTCAAACGGGCACAAGATATCATCTGCGTAATATAGATAACAAAGCTTCCCTCCATTTCCCAGTTCGACTCCTACATCCCGAATTCCTCCTCAAGCATCCCGTATCACCTCGTCCATGACGAAGTTGAACAGGAATGAAGAGATGGGGCACCCTTTTCGAACGCCACTAGTCATTTCGAATGAACTTCACAGTTCACCGTATACCCTCACGCGACCATAATAGGTATGTGATTAAAATGCTCGGAACAGGTTTATGAAATTCGTGTGCATAACATTCCGGTGGAGAGCACTGAATAGTTTTATCCGATCCACTGAGCCGAACGCACCTTTAAAGTCGAGAAAAACTACGATCGTAGGACGCCTGTGTATGTGGCGCTTTTCTAGCAACTATAGAATGTTTAATATCTGGTGGACGCAACCTTGACCTGGCCGAAATCCGGCCTGTTGTTCACGGATTTCACTCTCGCGAATCCGTGTCAAACGACGCAGCACTATCGGAGCTAACACCTTAGTAACTATTGGAATTAAACTAATCCCACGGTGATTGCTACAGTCACTCCGTGTGTCCTTCTTCATGATGGGCACAATCAGTGACACTCTACGATAACGAAATATGCTCCTTGTTCTAGATATCACGAAGCAAGGTGGTAGGTGATTTCACCAGAGCTTCTTCACCCACCCAATTTGAAAAGAACTGGGGAAAGGTCGTCGGGACCGGCTGCTTTTCCCCTCTTCAGAAGCCGAATATTCGACTGCACTTCCACTTCCGTTGGGGGATCAAGTGACACCTCCCAAGGATTCACAGCTCCAGACGTCGGACTAGATACGTTACCGTGTGGCCAGATAAACTGATTCCTGAAGTACTCGGACCAACGGGCCAGCCTTCGTTGTCTACCATGGACGAGCTCTCCATTTTTATCGCACACGACTTCGCTAACCAAAGTTCGCCGCCCACTGCTGTCACGTATAAGCTCAATGAATCTTTGACAATTAGCTGAAGCGGCCGCTACTTCCATCTCTTCAGCTACCTTAACCCACCGGTTTTCATGATGATTCTTAAGGCTTATCGCCAAATGACGCTGCAACTGATGACGTATCTTATTCACTTCCTTGCAGTTAGGCAGCTGGCGTTTTTGCTCCACTAGACCCAGCGACCCTTGCGAGATCTAGCGTCTTAGATGAACGGTAGATCTAGAACCATAATTGAAATCTGCTGCTAAGTGCATAGCCTGCTTAATTTGATCTAACTGCTTGTTTACATTACTGCTCCTCGGAGTTCTTAGTTCCTCGAAAAGTTTTTGCGCATAGTTGTTGTGAACAGCCGAATCACACAGACGTTCGACGACCAATCGGGTTTGCGGCCTGCGTCCATGACCGTTGAGCTGCAGCAAAAATACCATTAAAACTAACGCATGGTCCGATTCGACGTACGTGGTCCAGTACGATCTACAGTTTTGGACAGAAAGGTAGCTTACTTCAATATGGTCAATGTTATTCAGACCACTTGTCGAGTTAGAACGCCATATCGCTTGCAATCATTTAGAAGTAAATTTCCCTTGGACACTAAATTGGCTTTATCAGAATGCGCTCTCTTGGATTAATGTTCATTGACAAATCACAACACTTCTGGACACTACCACAACTTTTGCCTCAACCGCAGCTATAATCAATTCTATCGATACTATTATTCATAATGATGCAAAGCGATGAGATAATGCTCGGGACTATTTAGACGCAGTCTTCGTGACCATCTGAATGGAAGTGTAACAGTGTGCATTGTAATGAGAGACCGGAGTAAACACAAATTAATCGATAAAATGATGCATGAGAACCCATCGGAATATGCCCTCATTTGACCAGATCAGAATAAGCATTCCGTGATGTAAATAAGGTATCATTCTTACTGATGCACTTTAGTCTAGTGTGACAGTATGTCACAAAAAGAGCCTCCTTAAATACACTCGACTACTACAATACAGTTTAGCGAATCCTGAATATCTAATGCAATTAGTAGGTTGTTTTAAAGTTAAAATGTGATTACCGGAAGGACAACAATTGCCACACAACACATGCGTAACAATCG
Source organism: Fasciolopsis buskii (assembly GCA_008360955.1). NCBI lineage: Eukaryota > Metazoa > Platyhelminthes > Trematoda > Plagiorchiida > Fasciolidae > Fasciolopsis > Fasciolopsis buskii. The sequence continues at coordinate 20,645 of LUCM01006052.1, forward strand.
GACAACGGGTAATTGTAAACAACAAATGCATGCAGATCACTTGGGTCAAGTAGATGTAACATGAAAACAAAGCCTCCACCAGCCGGAAAAATGAACACAATGCGATAAAATTCCGTGCGAATTTGAAAGTGTATCACAAGTATCAACGGGTAACTGAACGAAAGATGTAAAGGCACCGTCGCCTTTGCTTCACAGCACGGAAACTTTTGCAAATATAGCTTAGATGAACACTTTTTACTGGGGAATAAATAAGTGTAAATATAAATAAGTATACCTGGAGAAACAGGTAAAGTAATGTCAAACAAAATATCGGGAGAATGCCCCATGGACTAACTGCGCACGCAATGCACAGAGTGAGGAAGCACTGAAGCAGGGTCATTAGCGCACTTCGCATTGAGGCCACCAATGCCACATCAACTGTGGCCACGTCTTGTGAGAAACGATTGATAATGCGACCCTGCGGAAGAAGAGCAACAAGGATCGCATAAATAAATCATAGTTCGTTGAACTGTTGCAATGTTTACTGCAGTTCGACAGAGTTAGTGTGACAGGCTGAAAACAGTAACTGCTAAATCTCTTTTATTATTACCACAACTAAAGGCAAATAAACAAAAATATAGCGTAGATCAGTGTCCCACAGGTTAAACGAGTCGAAGAAAATGGTTTGAAGTGTAGCCTGCGGAAACGAGGAGTTGCCGTTCGTTCTGCACAAAACTATGACAGAAGAAAAAAATTGTGATCTCAAAATTTTGAGTAGATATTATTGGAACACTATACTAAAATCGTTTCCACAGAAACGATGACTGGCAGAAACGACTACTACTGGTACTGCTATTTTCTGAGAGGTGAGAGCAGAAAATAACACTCGATTTATTTAAACAAGCGACATCAGATGATCTGCACAATCTGATTACAGAAAAATCCTAATATGAAGAACAATAAAGGTTTTTTATCTTCTTTCTTCCAGACTTCAGCATTTCATGTTCCTTCGGGTTTGCGAGAGCTCCTTATTAAAACAATATCGTAACATCGCTGTGTTCAGCCTCTAGGTCGAAAATCGTATTTGACTGTGATGCTGAAACAAAGTCAAGCAAAATACTCACACCCGTTATATTAATACCCATATTGTTGTTTCCATTACTATCGTTGTCTGTACTTTTGCGTAAATTCGAGGTGTACTAAAAGTGTGTTGAAACCACAATGGAATATCGGAAAAACTAGGAATTCCAAAAGCCACACCAAAACGTCTTATTGAATCAGGCACGAATTGCACGAACCTAAAGTAGAGATTTGTTCCTGCCCCCCAAAAAATTGACAAAAAGGTAAAACTGGACTTTTAAAATGCATCAAAATTATGGAGAACGTGTGACATGTATAGGCCTACTTACAGATTTGGAAATAAACCATAGCGAAGTCGACGATCCACAGCGCTAGCTGCTACCTCACAGTAATTTTGGCGACTACAAAATTCATTATATGCTAAGATTATCCAATATGATGTATGCGAGGAATCGGTATAATGTTGCGCCACTTGATATGTTATATAAAAATATATATTTATCAAAAATGACCAACTTATCGGCGGAAGTGTCAATCAGCCAACGTCTCCGTTACCAGGAGCGACCTCTCTCAAAGCTATTTTCATTCAAGGCATTTGAGTAAAAATTGCCTTTTTCTGACACGCTGGACGCATGAGTGTAGTGGAAGGGATATGATCATAGTGGCTAGAACTTATCCTGAAACTTGGAATGGTACAAGATTCCAATAGGTCAGGCATGATAACGAGCCGAGAGACAGCAGGAGAAAGGTCGTCCGTGGCAGCCAAAACATAGGCTCATCATTACTTCCGCAGACAACGGTGTAGTTAACAAATACATAATATTACTTGCATTCTGTGGTACTCAAAAACTAATTAGATCAAAGTGGGGATTCCATAAATTTGGTTTTTTAAAAAAATAGTGAACAGATGCACTAGCAGTATGATGTACATATCTAAATATATATATCAAACTCACGGCAGGAACTGAATCGAAGAAACCAGCAGGTGCGTGTAAAATTCCGTTGAGTAATAAGACGTGCAGTTTTTTGACACAACCCAAATGTCCAAGAGCGAAGACGAGAATAGACGACAAAGAAGTTATCACTGGAAATTTTCCGAAAGGGCAGAATCACAGAGGTGAAGATACACGACAAACGAAAAAACACGCATGTGAGCGCGCACAAGATGATTGGCGATGGGATATGGGGGGAGAAAGAGATAAGGAAGTTTTCGTTCACAATTGAGAAAATGAAGGTGAAGAGAGGATTTTGTTCTTATCCATAAATTGGGACTACAAGATAACATCACCAGGCAATTGATTAGAAGGCAGAGAATTATACTAAGACAGTCCACTAAACGCCCGAAGACAGATGAAATGAATCAAAGTAATCACATGGAGGCATGCATATCGGAACGATCCGAACTCAGTGACACAATCCAATGATAACCAATTAACGGATAACGTGGTTTCTAAACCTGCCTGTATATATGGTAGTGCTATCCCCATCGGAAGGAGTACGACAAGGCCCAAGATCTGAACAACTGGTGCAGAAGTTCGCATAAGCATATAAAGATAAACACCAAAAACGATCAGCAATTCTAGTATGAGGTTGAAAAGACCGGTAAGCGTATATGGTAGAACGTTATCCACTTCAAAAATGTCCGTTGTCAATCGTGTTAGAGCATGTGGTACAGGATTTGACATCGTATACTTGAAAAATTTATCTTCGTGCCAAGTGAATATCAGATAGCCCAACGGGAGCCACTTGGATCGAAAGAGCAAAAGCAAGCAGTTCGAGTGCAGTGCTCTGCTGGCTGCCAGTGTGCCAGTATGTCCAGTCAAAACAGATCCCAGCCTTAGCAGTGCTAGGCGAAGAACAGATAGAAGAACAAGGTTCACTTAATAGCTGAGTCAAATGTACACACTACAAAATACACATGTGAATAAACTCACGGTAAACTTGTAGAAAATTCACTCGTAAATTTATAGAACTCGCAAAATATATATTATCTAAATCATCCAAATTGTGGCATACTGAGAAGACAAACGTGAGTGGTAATCGTTATCCGAATGATGACCTGGATTACTTTCCGTTTCACCTAAGCATAAATCGGTCAGAAGCTGAATATTTGTGAACATGTATTAGAAGACGACGCGAATGCGTAATTAATTCGGTGTATTAAATAAAAGTTACGAATCCATAAGGTTGCACATATAAATAGTTTACTCGATAAATGGTGACAATCAGTGCCCGAAACCGCAGAACCATTCTGACCTTCATATTTGGAGTAAAAGAGCTGGAAAACCAGCAAGAGATTAAAAATGCTAGAAAACACTAAATGTAGAAGAAATAGGATGACAAGAATTTTACTCTATCCAAACTCCCAGGACCGATATGTGTTCTGTGACAAAAAATTACCATTGAAAACAGCTTCAAAAATCAAATATTCATTGAAGTAATGAAGTCAGGAGAGAAAATTTCCAAAATGGTAGAGATAGATAGAAAGCTAGTGTAACTTTTACCATTCGAAGGTGACATGCTAGCAGAGGTTACACAGGAAAGATTGGTGCTTTCCACGATTTTGAATATTGGCGTTTTTAGCCCAGGTTGAGAAATTTCTAAGTTTTGTGATCGCATAGATTGGCGTTTAGACCGCAAATGTTTCATCAACAGCCGAGGTGAAATCAACAGTGCGTAGGAAATGACCTCTGTTCGGTCATAACGCTGCCCCAAATTTAACCTTCACCTGCGGAGTAAGTTCGTCTTGCAGGCTGTTATGGCTTTGACCTTGAATTAGCAATGTAAATAAATAACAAAAGCATGGCTACTACTGCAAACTTAGCACACAGCGTACGCGTGTAAGTGACTGTAGCCTATTCTCCTGTCCCGAGTTCGGGATGAATTTAATTAAAAAATCGCCATCCCTGAAGACAAAATCCCCAGTGTCGTTTGCAACACTTCATAAACACAAATGGGCAAAGGTTCGGAGCGGAGATACAGATTATTCACAAGCTAGTCTAAGACTAATAAATGAGAACAATTTGATATACCTGTAAAGCAAAAGCCGTGGCGCCGGATGCTCGAAAATTAATCGGCGAAAACTACGATTATTTTTTGTTTGAAGCAATTCTTGCCTATGAGTAAAATTAATGACAGGATATTATCAGCATATAATCTTCATTCTGTAATTGGCAGGTCCTCAGGAAGCGGTGCAACAAAGAGAAGAAAAATAAAGTAAGTGAAATAGGAAATCCACTGATAGGTTAAGACGATAATGATGACAGCCGGCCTTACCATGAATGAAACCTAAAGCACCATACACTGCAAGCCTATAGTTGCGCTGAGTAAAGACAGCGTCCAAATCCTTTTGCAACTCGGGATAAGCACTCAGATTGCGTAGTATTTCTGGATTGTTTAGAATAGCTGCGGTCAAATTTCCCTGGTTTTTGGCATCCTCGGACCAATCCGCTAACCACAGACTTGTACCAAATTGAGCAACATTAGTCAACGGATAAAGGATCAGAATAAGAATACAGTAGAATAGACCGACATTGCGTAGGTAGATTTTGAATACATTCCATTTCACCTGTGAAGAGAGAATTGAAAATGAACCGGTTGCGTAGATATAAATACACATGATAGTTAACCATTGGGAAGACGCTTTGTAAAATCAAAATGTGATGTACAAACATTTGGCGACATCCTTTTACAAGTAGATGCCTATGAAACTGAGATGAGTGCAATGAAGAACAGTGCAAACTAAAAATGGAAATTATTGCTCCTCACGGAAGACCTATTTGTATTGGTGGGTATTCTAGTCAGTTTGCTAAAAGATGAACGGTTAGTATTCAGTGTACGCGGTACCTTCAAATAAATTGATGCGAATGTCCGAACAAGAGTGCCCACCATCTTTCTTTCCAGTCCTGGGAGGATTTTCATCACACACTCACTGATTTAAAGAAATCCAAAAAACAAACAACTGTTTACCAGTAAAATGCTTCTACTGAGTGCACAGAAATATACTGACCCACCTTTACAACAACTAGTAGTCAGCCTCTCTCTATACTATGAGACTGAGAACAACATGGATTACGCAAATGCATAATCTTATCTTAGTGTCTAGAATATCATAATTTGAAATCAATCTAGCACATGCGCAGATTTGGAACAAACTTTAGTGAAGTGAACTTCAGTAGAAGCAAAAGCAGTCACAATGCACGGTTCATATTCGAATAGAGCTCTTCGTTTATCATCAGTAATTCAACAACAAGTCGTAATGACTGATTCAAAGTTAAAAATTACCAAGGCAACTCAAGGAGAAAAAGAATTAACGGCAGATTAAATCTTCATTTTCTAATTAACTGAGGCTCTCAACAACATCAATACAAAGACCATTACATCATCACTGATCCACAATTAACTGATTATATTCAACAAGAAAGCATTAACGCAGGAATCCTAGTGACAAAAGTGAAGTGCTCCATACTGTGACAAACCCTGTTACCAAAGGAATTATTATGGCGACGTTGGTGATGTTGCCATGAGAAGACCAGTGGTATCGGTACTACCAAGGTCAACATTGACGATAGACTGTATAAAGCCTACATTGAGATACATTTGTACAAAAGATACGCTATCACTACGTTGGTATGCAACACACCTGAGCTGAACGCAATTGAATAAGGCTCAGATTAATTCGAGCAATGAGCAGTTCTAGGTTTACATAAACAAACTCAATATCCTTCATAGAAAACCCGAGTGACCAAAACATGCTACGTGCAGCAACACTGCAAACGGTTTACACCAAACAAACTGAAAGAAAAGATTCAATGTGCAGTCAATGTGTTCTGGTTAAATTTCCATCCTCAGACGTTCGCCAAAAGATAATCTAACCCGAGAAACCAGATGCATAATCACTATTGATTCGTTGAAGGAATGGTTTCCTGACTTGTCACGCAAAGGAAATGAAGAAACAGGTTTGTGCGCATACTGCTGAACTAGTCCTATTGGAGGCATAACAGCAGTCTTCCACTTCTTTGTTTAGAAAACTGTGATGACTGGAAGTATCGAGGACCGTTTGTCCAGAACAACAACACAACAGGAAGAAATCTGCTGTATTAGTCATTTCAGTCACTCACTTCAGAAAATCTAAATTTCAGACAACGAGTAGATATAATTTACAGGGGACAAGAATAAAGGTAAACTTATGTACAGTAAAGAAATGAAGTCATCTCCATAGAAAGCTCAGTGTGAGTCAATCTAATCAGCACATCCACGACTGCACTAGTGCCAATCGCATTCACATGCGAGGAAATAAAGGACGGCGTCAACAGAAAGTCACTCAGCAAGCTGCGCGAGTCTTGGATACCCACGTCCATCAATGGCCTAAGAGAACAAAAGCTGCCGGTTGGACAGACACCAGCGTTGAGGATCCGCTTCCTCCATAACATCACCCTCATTAATTCATGTGCACTGCGAATCACCGAAGTTAAAGGAATACGCAAGTAAAAGCCAACGTTGTGCAATCAAAACATGCTATTCTTCTCTGGTAAAAATGACGATTGTGAACTTCGATAAATTCGTACGATAAAATACAACGGAAAATATATTAGGCTGTTACTAAGAGTGTAATTCGATGACTAGAGTGGTGAATTTATAACAAGGCAGAAGTATGACCTGTCCTGAATCATGGTCAGAACGAAAACCAACAAGACTATTATTGACGGGAATGTGGGAAAATGGATACTTCTGTCCCTAAAGATGGTTTACCAGAGTCTAGATACTTCAGTTAATCGGTATGCATCCGAATCCATTAGAGCCTCCCAATCAAAAGCCGCTGTGAAAGTAGTGAGATCGATTATGCTCACGGCAACTCGTTTATAATAAAGGCACCACAGAATATCCCCTTGTGTTAAGCCAGGAGAAAGCACAGTGGTTTTCTCGTTAGAATTAACCAGATCGATCAGAACAACGCTGACGAGCACGGCAGCGTCGGCATTATGCACCTGTTTATTTAAAATAAAAAACCCGACTTGCAAACTATTCACTTTAGAGGCCCAACACTTGCATCCTTAAGATAGTAACTAAACCAATTACCGCCTATTTTGAGCGCTACAAGCAACTGTACAGAACGCTATTCACATATAGCGAGGTATGATGAACAATTAGGTGTTTTAAGGACTCACTCGGCCAACGTTCGCTTTTTCCGGTTGCATCATCTGATGTGGAGTATTCGATTGCTTCACGGGTTTCTTATCCTGGAATGCGTTCTACGTACCAGACAAAAAACGAATGCGAGAATAACTAAACATATCCAATTAAATGAGCGAATTGCAAGACGGAAAACAAATTAAACCGGTAAATTTTGCTGCAATAATAAATCAAGTACTTTGTTTCACAATGATGCACAATGCACTGCAATCGCTCCTGTTTTACCTCCTGTGACTGCTGCATATTTTGATTTTGAACCTTAAATATTCCCTTATCCTAATTAGAATGAGTAAGGTTAGGTCAGAGGCAATCAGGTTTGTTTGCATTTTTCTATGAACACGTATGCGCCAAAACGATAATATTATTGAAAATAAAACTATGGTTGTTGAGGGGAATACGAGTTCAGTGAGCAATGTATACCACAGACAGATATTCACTTCGATATTTCCTTATAGGCAATTTAACAGCAAAACAAATGACCAACTGGTAGTGACAGCTGACGCTGATCTAAGGAAGTATGTTCAAATTTTCCAAACCGAAACGCTTAGCACTGTTTCATCACGCGATGGATCAGTGCTTTAGTCAAAACAGAAGTCCATCAAAAAAATTGTTGAGGATTATAAACAATATACATCTAGCATGGAAGATTTATTTCTTATGACAATCAACTGTTGGGCAGACAAAGACAGCACCGTGCAAATACAGAGGACTGGTGGCTGTCGCGTTGCGCACTACGGCTTAGATTCGCGAATGGTTAAGGCTTACCAATGGAATTCGTTCAATTCGAGCGGAAAATCCAACCGCGGCGGGACGGACAAACCTTATATTTGGTATCTTACGTGGAAGATGATTCTCCGTGATGCATCAAGCACAGACACTACACTACAAGATGGCTTAGACACAGACTACATTTAACACTGAAATAGTGTTAACACGTTCCATTACGTTGGATTTAGGCAGGATGCAACGCTACAAGACAGTGATTCAGGAGATGGAAATTAGCAGAAAGCGCTAGTCCAATATAGGGACCATAAGAATGAAAACAACAGTCATCTCAAGCTCTCGGAGACACAAACGAACGAGATTTGGAGGAGGCCTCTCATGACCAGACAAGTTGAACCTTGTGCAAGATCACTCGGCCGTAAGTAATGAACTTGTCAACATCTGTCTCATGCTGTTCGGGTTAGAACACTACAACTGTGCATTAAAGAAAACAAAAAACACTGTTACGATAAGTCTCCCATTCACTGAAAAGTTCAATTCGGATCGGATCGTACAGTCGCTGGTTGTAAATGGTGTCTTTCTCAAAATGATTTTGCAGTGTAATAAATGTTTTTCGGGAACGTACTTGGTTCGTATTTTTATCATCCAACGATATCAATGATTCAAAAATGGCATGTGCTTCCGGACCAGTTAGTATTTCGGAAGGAGTGGACGACACGCTACTCCTAATGGAAAGCGGGCGCTCAAGTGGAGATTGTGTTGAATTTTTGCGGATCACCCCTATCATAATGAGATGAAGAAAGAAAATTTGCAAACTGCATCTTCAGCGATTAGCAAAAACATTTACCGAAATTTACTGCTTCGTTCAACACCAATAGCAAACAGCAGTGAATTGACAGAGTCAAATGGGCAGAAAATACAATGGAACTAAAAATTGTGACATCAAAAAACGTCCAACTATCGAGGAAGCCCATATTTGGCAAACGAAGTATAACGTATAAAAATGTAGTAGCATGAAGCATGCAAAATAAATCGGTTTTCTAAAACACGTGTGAGCTGCATTAAAATCAAATGCTCATTTGTTTCAATTATTGATTTTCGGACTTAACTGCTGTACTAATCAGTAGAAAGCATCAGAAACAAGTCCTGAATTCCCTATAGGAATAGTCTTTTTAATGATAGATATTGCCTATAATGCATCACTAATAATTCCATGGACAAGGTAACCAGCACGTAAAAATGTGAGATTTTCACAAACGTCACACATTTTCATTGAGTTCTCAACATACTGCTGCACGTATTTGTTAGACAGCATAATACGCATGTGATCGTAGCCTCGAACAGTTCCATCTGGCTCATATTTACATGGTCAGTTGAGCGATGACATCACATGGCGAATTATTTCATCATATTTACATCTTGATTGAAAGCAACCAGATAGATCGCACAATTATCGGCTGAAAGCTATTTATTTCCAACGCATGCATAGTTCTGCGGACTTTGACAGACAGGTGGCACCTACAGCTAGCAGCTACATTACGCTTGACCTCCCATGATTATTGTGTGTTCCGCACTGGTAGACCTAGGTCACAAAGTTGTGTGCGTAATATTTTGAAGTGTCGGTCAATATCTCAGAGGTGATCAAATGTAGCCCCTTCTGAGAATAAATGTGCTTGACAGAATATGAGATGATTTGAGTAGAAACTTAGCATCGTTGGATTAAGTCAAATATTCCCGGCGCAATTAGACTAGGAGACCATAAACAGCAAACCTAAATGAGCTTATTATTCGGCTTTAACCCTGAGTAAATTAGTTATTGATTAACCATCCTAATGTGGATGAGTGTTTCGTCGACATAAAGTCCCCACCGATAACTGCAAAACGGGTCCATTTTGTGAGTTTCTATATAGTTGCCCAAACAATATTTATAAGACTACATAAATTAATGTGACTGGGACAGCTAGTTTCACATGGTCTGATGTGTTGTGCCTCTGTCCGTTTCTCCATCGTGTGGTGCTGGTGTCACTTGGTTTTGCAAAAGTGACCTAATGTGTTTCGATTTCTACGTGCTAACTGAACGAGTTGGTCGAGTGAGGCGTTTTAAGGATCAAAGGTTCCCCGTTTTTCTGCACGTACAATCACTCTTGTGCTGTCGACATTGACCACACGGCCTGCCTGTGTGATATATAAATATATATTATAAGTAGCATTCGGATGAGTGAGCAAAATTTCTCCGGAAGCACACGACCGGCTTCAAGATTATTGCCGTTTGTGTGGCATGTGTATTCGGAACTCTCTAATTTGTTCTCTCATCCAGATACAAATCACAATTTCTATATATACGTATGTAAATTTTGGTGGCATTCTACTCTCGTTCCTAAGGTTGGCTCAGCCCAACTGAAAAAGAATTGGCAACGAATCACAGGTATCGTTCATCTGTGGACTCTTCAACGAACAGTTTCCATTAACAATTCTGAATCTATTTATTAGATCGTGGTGTTATATATATATATATATATGTATATATATATGTAAATGGACCGCCGATTGTTCTGAATTCAGAAACTTCTACTGATACTATTCTTATATACGAAATGTAAGGAATTGTCACCAAATATCATGAATTTATTTACAGATATACTTCATTATATCTGTTTTCAGAATGTAATCAGCCCAGTTAAAAATTGGTGACCTACGTTGTTTAGGTTGACGCATCCGAACATGAGAAATGAAATCCGTTAGATGTCATAAGCGTCTTTGGATGGGTCATAGATTAAATTCACAAGTGATAACAAAGTCGCCTTTTCAGCAGAACCATTTATTTTATCGAGTATTCTACACAAGATCATCCTTGTATTTAAGGACTGAAGTTAATTACCTGTTAAGTAGGGCATTCCCCATTAAATGAGATCTAATGATCATGGTTGAACAGGAACAAACAACAATTTTCCATTAGGGCGGATCTTGGTTCATATGAAAGTTGACTATTCGTCAAGGTCATTCAGGCGCGCTGCGATAATCAGTTAAATTGTTATCGTCACAGGGAAACAAAGAGCGAGCAAAACAATATTTTCTGGTACCGCAATGCAAAGAACGTTGCGCGAATTGAAACTGTGGCGAGCCCCAATCTCAAAGCACTAACGAAGTCATCTCGGCTGGTGATGAAACATTTCCAATGAAATTGCTTAGCTCAGTGAACAAACCAATACCATTCAGCTGAACCTGAGCTACCAGAAATAACATCACTTTCCAATCTGCTACACATATATACATACGAATGTATACTAAAAAATCAAAATGACGACATTGTCGAAATTGTTAATCTGATTCTTGTGGTACTGGAGTGAGGAACCGATATGGTGTTGTGCATAAGATCTCACAGCGTATCGACTAAGGCATTCGTTAGTGTGATAGAAAACTTCGTCAACATTAAATTTTGTATTTCATGGTATTACAGCATGAGAACAAGGTAGCTGATTGAAACTCGCTATGCCAGTCCACCATGTTCCTAGAAGTGTAGGGCTAATATGATTCATGATGTAGATTTAAGTGTCCGAACGACAAAAATGCATGTAATTCGGAACCTTTTGTTGCAGGGTGCATAAAATCCACAATACTGTATGGCAATCGATTGCTGATTTTTTTCTTACATGTATCAGCTGGTTACAACACGGAATGCAACCATCTATTGGGGCAGACATACAAAA
>LUCM01006053.1:0-23087 GCA_008360955.1 Fasciolopsis buskii
GGACTGGACTGCGGCAGTGCCGAACTTGGTGTTGAGCGGAGAGGAACTAACGATTGTAGATCGTTTCACCTACCTTGGTAGCTGCTTGTCGAACGATGGTAGTCCGGGAGTGGAAGTAACTATGCTTATATCCAAGGCTCGTGCAGCTTACGCTGGGCTGAAGCACTTGTGGCGTCGGCCTGATATTTCCAATGAGGTTGAAAGGTCGTGTATACTGTGCTGCAGTGCTTTCAGCTTTGTTGTACGGTTGCGAGACGTGGAGTATGCGTGTGGGAGATGTTCGTCGGTTATAGGTTTACGACCACTGATGTCTACGTAGTATGGCTAGGATTGGATGGAGCGACCGGGTGAGTGATATGGAGGTCGGGAATCTAGTACTAAGTGCTGGCTCTCAGGGTGCCCTCTTTCATCGTATGAAACTTAGTAGACTACGTTGGTTGGGTCACGTGTTGCGTATGACGAACACTCGTCTACCATACCATGCCCTATTTGGTGTACCTCCCAGGGAATGGAAGAAGCCATATGGAGGCCAACAGATGACGTGGCAACGTGGGATGAGAAAATGCACAACGGACTCAGGTAAATTGATTGCCTCACGTCTTCATGGTTGAGGTCCGAAAGACCTGTCAACTAGCTGGCTGGAGACACTGAAGGATATGGCAGTGAACTGTGTACAATGGCGACCTTGCATTTTCCATCGAATCAGAATGATTGAAAGTGTTATGTGTTGGCAGCAGCATCTTATCTGCTCCCGCCTGTGTAGGTCCACTCCCTGTTCCCTTTGGATATTCACTCTTTTTATAGAAACATGTAAAAAAGGTAGTGGTCAATGAGGCTGACCTTGCTGCTTTATGCCGAACGATGTTGATGGTGCCTGTAAACGAACTAGTACATGTAAGCAACAGCCCTACACTGGAAATAGAGGCGATCAAAGAGACGGATTTACTGAAAAGCACGAGGCAGATGAACCAGATCGCGCAGCGTTAACGTATTATTCACCGGCTTGAAAATAAGTTAACACCGGGGCTAACAAAAGTCCTGGGATTAATGTAAACAAGGGAGCGGATTCCTAAAGACTGGTGGCGTTGTTGTGTAATAGATCCTTGAACGAAAACTATGGAGGAATTAATTTTGCATCGAAACTGCTCATGTGTGTTACCCTCTACAGATTATCTTGTATTCGCGAAAGACCCATGCGTGATAGCCAAGCCGCCTCTTGTCCTGATCGTGGTTGTATCGACCAAATTTTCACCTCAGCATCGATCTTGGGGCACTGGTATGTTCCGTAGACTAGCGATTTTTCTTGATGTGACCCTGCAACTCCTTGGCGCTAGTTGTCAATGAATGGTGCACAATAGAAATTCATTTCACCCATCCAATCTCTGTATGCGAACAACTGAAGTTACAGCGACATCTCACCCGATTTCACCAAGAGAAGTGGTGTTCGTCAGGGTTTTACCCCTTCAGCTTTTCTTAACCGTCATTGAAACGGTTATGGAGACAGCCCTATCCTCATGCAAGAATAGTCGCCCAAACAGGAAAATATCTCACCTCGAATAGGCGGATGAAGTTGTGCTGCTGAGTGATGTGCCATGTTACTCAAATTTTTATCGACCGCCTGAAAGATGGTGTACATTTGACATGCGTTTTACATCTTCGAAGTGTCAAATTCTGATGCAGGCCCTGAATGGCTCCAAGCTGAACCTTTTTCTCGCACCGGAAACAACTGGGTGGTCCGATAGATTTAATCACTTCGATAGTTGTGTCTCATCCGGTGGTGGTACATCGGATGAAACTTATCCGCGCAATTAAGGGTCCGATTGGCATGCACCAATTGGAAGCATCTGTGGCTTCGATGTGACATCCTGCTAGTGATCAGAGGTCGAGTATACGCAACAGCAGTGGGCCCGGTATAGTTCTACGGTCCCGAAACACAGCCACTGATAACAGATTAGCCAAGACTTTCGACGTCTGAACACTTTTGTCCGCGTGGTATTGGTAGAATATAGTGGAGGAACCTCGGGAGTAACTCAGAAGTTGGGCGTCAGGTACTGGGTCCCAGGGTCGTCTTTAGAACAGGCAGTAAACTAAGATATATCGCAGTCGAAACATGTTCTGCAAGTGTACACAGAACGACTGCCTCATCGCTCAATGCTCTTCGAGACAGGTAATAGTTGCAAGATAGTTCGATGTGGCCAGTTGATGAAACGGGAAAAAGTGTGGAAACTTTGACCAGTAGACTGGCTTGTGTAAGCGCAGCTAAACTACCGGGTTCGGGTCCTCGAGATCCCCTGAAGCAATAAATGGGGACAAAAAGTTACGCAGCTCTTTGCCGCAGTCAGTGGCGATTTTGAATTCGAAACATTCCTTTTGCACAGTTCCTCAACTTACCATTCTGCAGTCGATATCCCATTAGTCCTCGTTCTTTTCTGAGCAGTGCCGTGAGTTAGCATCCAAAATCAAAGCAAAATTGGCGGTTGCACAGAGTGAGCTGAGCTTAGTTGGCGGAGGCCTTCTCACTAAAGTCCAACGAAGGTGAATACCCGACGCTTTTTACAGGGCTGTCGTCTTTGATAACCCAGATTCCAAACCAACCACTGGCAGCTGTGCACACACACACATATATATATATATATATATATATATATATATGGCCTTTGGCCGCTTGAATACGGAGATTGGATAAGTGAAGTGATGACACACTACGATGAAAGGCATCGCCAAGAAATTGCAAGATCTGCTGATTCCAACACCGATTTCAGGACGAAACAGGTCTACGGAAGATGTCCATGCCTTAAGACTACTCGTAGTGAAGATTTCGGCAATGAAACCGCGATCACCTTTCGCGAGTACTAAGCGGCCCGTGGGAAACAATCCCCACCGGCAGTTTGGGGGCAGTATCTACCAAACAAATTCGCTTATGACTTTTACATGGGAACCTATCACCTGCAAATTGGTACACAAAATCTTAGCAAACTCCGTGTCCAGACTGGTCGCACGAGTTCTGCTAATTCCACTACTAAGACTTTGTTATCGTCCTCTAAGAAGGATGGATAGTTCACCTGATTCAGCTGCCCAATGCCTTTTAGAATCCAAACTCCATGATGATCATCAGGGTCGACCCTTGCTCCTGGTAGAGGGCTGGATTGGTTCGTTTTCGGGCATAAGTGGAAGATCCACCATGACAGTGGACCATCTGTTTACCTTCGGCGCTAATGCGAAATGAAAACCCACCGTTTATTCCACATAGCATCCGACCGTTGAAACCCACGTAACCTACCGACATTGGCCCGGCCGACCAGCAGTGCGCCAAAATGCCTGGAGTCAAGGTCAAAACCCAGTTGTTTTGGTGTGTTGCACGGGCCAAAGAAAGTCTATTGTGCCTCAGTGAGCTCCCAATGCTTTACAGGGAGATGCCAAATCTTCCAGATTCTTGCAATGTGAGCTACTTGTATGAACTAGTGCTTCAGCTGAAAGCAGCTCATTACAGTTACCAAGGGACAGAAGTGACTCCGTGTCCAAACAATTGACAAGAATTCAGTTCCAGTTAGATAACAGGACCATATGGCGAGATGCCTGATCGTCCAGGTTCTTGTGCCGAGAGCTCCTTGAATCAGACGATGTCTCGACAGTAGGAGGGTGGAAGCCCCCTTCAGTTCCTAAGGTGAAAACGCAAATCTTGTATGTGACTCCGATTCCCATTCTTTTCATATTCGAGAGGGGAAAATAATGAGATGCTTTCCTTTAGACCACCTCCTCAGACCCACATTTCACAGCTCGTTGGACATTGTCTAGTCTCCCTTTGAATTTGCACACTGATTCCACCTCGACCACTCCCCCCGTTGGCTTGTTCCAGCTATTCACCACTCGTATGGCAAACCATTCGCTTCTCAACCTGCTGGTAACATGCTCTTGCAAAGTCGTTTTCCCGTTTCCTCTTGGGGTTTCGTCCCCCTTACCCTAAATGGGGCTCCACGGTGACCCCGTATCTCGGCCAGGCCATTGACGAACTTGAAGGCCTGTGTTAAGCCATCTCTTTCCCTATGTCTTTCGAGCGCATAAAAGCCAAGCGCCCCCCGCCTATGCTAATGTCACATGTGCTTCAGATGTCCACGTCAGTGTCGACAAATAAGGAGGCAGTGACTTGATCTCCTCCGATGATTGAAGGTTGGTGGTGATCTTCTTTTCAGGACCAATGGTCTGCCTACTGACCGCGTTGCACAGATCAAGTAAGAAGTAATCTGGAGAATCCACTAACTGCTCAAAGATTCTTATTTTTCTGCCTTGCTCAATGTATATTTCCCTGTTAGTACATTTGGGTGGGTGCCCGGGAATATGCAAACGTTTATTTGTCGGTTGTAGCCCTTGTGGCTGCAATACAGACACTTATTCGTTAAACTAGGTGGGAGAGAGGAAAGACTCGATGGGAAATAAGGTGTGTTTCAAAGGGGATTGGTAATTTGCAACGCTTTCCTCGGCAAGATGAAGGCCCCATTGTGCAGTTACCCCCGAGGAACCCTGTGCGTTGCTGTAAGGGGTACTTGTAAACCAAAGGAAACCCGAACACTAGGATCAAGCGAAACGTGGATAATTTGTTGAAATAGTCGGGAATAACCCAGTTTGCATGCGATATCAGGCGAGATTTTGGTGCGGCCTGTTAATTCCGCAGACTAAGGCCTTATATATTGGTGTTCTAAACGGACTAACAAGCCCAGTATATCTTGGTTAGGCTAGGGGCTTTAAAATTGTAGGGAATACAATAAAAAATGGGGTATTTAGGCACAATGGTGCATCGGGGTCATGATGCGAGTGAGCAGTAGGACGCGCCTAAAAATGTGGAAACTTGTGAAATAGAAAGATAGGTAGAGAGTTGTTAAAAACAAGCAAATGAAACGAAAACATGTGATGTGCGGCGTTGAATGTTTAAATAAAGTTCAGATTAGAGCGGGAAATGCAGCCGTCAAAGCTTGGGAAAAAATAAAGACAAAATGAGCAGCCGGATATTGAGGTTCTGAGGCTCTGAGAAATGAAGTATATTTCTCTGACTGTCAAAAATGTCCTAACTTTACAAGAAAGGGTACAAAAGCAACCCAGCTGAATGAAAATGACAAGGAAATTTACAAATGGGAATGAAGAAGATCAACAAGTAGGTGAAATATATCCCGCACATGACCTTATTCATCCTGCGACCTATCCTTGTATAATTCCCCTCGGGGCGTCTGCTGACGCAAAAAGTACTCCTGCCCTTTCGGTCCGTTGGATTAGCCTATGACGTATCCGGCTTTCAGGCTCAATTAAATTTATGATCGTTATTGCCATTATATCCGCGTGCAACTCGGGGCTGTAGGCAAAGGGCAACGGTAATATCGCGTTCGAATAAGCAACCTCCAAGAATGCTCCGTCGTTACTGTCGGCTCAGGAACCTGGGGAACATGATGAATACACCGCTTTACAGATTTTAAAATACGTTTCCAGAGGGTTATAATGCTTTTGGTTTAGGTCAGAAAAGACAAAATGAAACCACCCGTCTCATATTAAACTTCATGCCTTTGATACTGGTGCCCACTAATCGCTTGCACACTACATACCCATTTAACTGGAGCCTCTTCAACATGGATAAATTCCACAGAAGTAGTTGGAATGATCGACGAAATTAACCCACTGCTCTCAGCTGTGATCTTGACCAGAAGGTGCCCCCATACAAGCAATCACTATCTCACTGACTGGAGGTAAGCTTAGCGGGTCTCCCACTAGCGTAGGGCCTATCGGAGAGAGCAAATTCACCTTGGGACTCTCTTTTTGCCTCCAAGATTGAAGAGGACGTCGCGATATACTTGAGCATCTGTAAGGCAAGCCGCAAACGAATTTCGAGATTTCTGCCATGTTCCGTAACTTCAACGCTTAATCGGTCTTGGGTTGTACCATCAGAAATTCGTGGAATATGATGTGGTTTAATGTGGTTTGATGTTCAACCTACTTTTCCAGGTCTGGCAGATAGGTTTCCACGCCTTTCGATCTGGACACTTAGAGGACATTCCAGCTGAAATATTCAAACGTCGTCATGAAATGAAGGTGCGGGAAAACGTACACACGCATCAAACGGTGTCTATTTAGAGAAGTTTGATGCAACAAGTTACTGATGTAGCGAATGGAAGAACCTTCAGAATAAGGCCCGATGGGTTTCTGGGTATTTCTTATCCGGGTTCACTGCGACCACTATACTAAGGGGGGAAATAAACTAAGACCCCTGTACCAATCATCGAAACATTTCATAAATCTAATGCTACTGTTTTGGACGACTCATTGGGGCTAAGTGACTTGGAATTCATAGTGTAACGGAAGGAATATTTGTCATCGAAAATGTCTCCATTATCCAGTCCTGTTGATTCATTCACCAACCTGAATACAGCAGGTCGCTTTTGGTTTGCATACATGAGGAGGCCCAAAAACTTATTGTGAATGACGAGAATGGGCATGCATCCAATTTATACGAAAACCTTCAGCTGTGATTGGTCCAAGTTAGCGTAAATATTTCACGCGGAATGATCCATCACCCTTGTAATATAGGTCTGATATTCTGCACAATTAAACTATCCGACAGCATCCTCAGCATTTATAAAACACACGTTCGATCACTCCTTGAGTATTGCAATTTCATATACTCCAGCATGTTGAGGTCGGATAGAATCTCCATTGAAATTATTCAGAGGCACTTCACTAAGCCAGTGATATATCGGTCGACGACTCTGAATTACAAGGAACGCTGTCTAGCTCTCAAACTTGAGCCACTTGGCTACGACGACTGAAAATTAACCTGGTTTTCTGCATAACCTGCTGAATAGGCGCTCCTCCACCGACCCACCTATATTCTTATCTGCCTGACGGTTAGGCAAGTTGAAGGGTCCTCACCTCGCTCCCTGCTTCAAACCGCTTACTAAGCTGCGTCATATAGATGCAACCGCTCCATTTCAATGCCTATTTTTCTACCTTTGTACCCATACCTTCACCTAAGCAAATTGCATCCAAATCACTGCACGACTTAGCTTCATCTCTCCCCACGTTAACTGGCAAATTCTAGAAATCTGCCATTCGTCCTATGATACACGACCTATAATGAACCTGCTTTCTCAGCCTCCTCTTGTTCAGCTCAGGTCTCAGCTTCCCCACCTACCAAACACCGCTCTCCTTACTCCTGCAAATTTCAAGACGACTTTTACCCCAGAAGAGGCGGACGTAATTGGCAAATGGATTATTCTTCAGCACTTTATAAATCCCCCCAAAATCACCCTGGATTGCCAGTTCCACAATGGCAATGTCACCAGTGGATCGCCCTACAGGTGGCCACCTCTTTGTTGCCAAATTCTTACAGGCTTCCTCTGAAACCCCGTTCATTAACTCGCAAGCTTATTCTATTAACTTGCGTTTCAATCCACAAGTGCTTTAAATTAGACCATTCTTTTCATGCCAGTAAATTTAGATCGGCTCGATTTACTGCTCCACCACAGATATGCACAATCCGAACCCTTGATGTATCTGTTGACTGTTTGGTCCCTGCAGAACCCACCCCGTGGATGTCACATTAACTTGAGAGCCACGGTAAATGTTCCATAATCCTCCCGGTCTCCGACCCACAAAACAATGGAGTTAAGACTTTTCGCAAACAACCACTCCTGGGATGTTATTCGGGTACCAGAAATCCGATTTACCGACCGAAGCTTCACTTCTTTGTTTTCGTTGGCAGGACACAATTCCCACCAACCCAGCAGATCTGATCGTAAGTTAGCTGGTTGCCTGACCTACGTTAGGCAGTCCCACGGCTTTTATCCTCCAACATCTACTGCATGACTCCGTCCCCGACAGCATTTGGCTGCACATTCAACTACCCGAGCTCCGAATCCACATGGGATATATATATAACGATCCCCACAATTGAATAATTCTAATAGCTGTCATTTTCCTAAAGCAATCTGTTACCCCTCTGGTTTATAGTTCAGCTTTAAGATAATTGCTGGTGAATGGAGTACCAGAAAATCAGTTGATTTTCCTTATCAGTTCCATCAGCCTTACTTGACTTCGTCTTCTAAACGCACGCCAAAAGGTTCATTATTTATTTGACCTGGTTTTAAGCACAGCATCTCTAATTGTAATGTCTCGGTGCTGAACTCCTTCCCCGGTGGAGACCATGAGATAATCACATGTGGCTTTACTTTTTGTGGCAAGCCACCTCCACCAACACCTAGGAAACATTTTGTCTCTTACGTTTCGACTAATTAACAGAAACCACTGACGCTCAGCGAATCTTTAGTGTTCTCGGTTTCAGTATTGCCTGACCAGCGGATTTCGGCAGAATAAATATTGGGTAAACTTTTTTTTACTACTAACCGTCTATCTACCTCGCACACCCTGCCTAAATCCAAGAGGCCTGGTTGGCTGTTTCCGTCTCAGATGGAGGGTTTGTCTTCTCAGACGTATTTAAATGGAAAAATGGGCTTACTTGATTTTATGGCGTATTATTCGCTTTCAGCCAGAACTTCTCACCCTCTTGAACTAGGGTTGAAAAACGCAAACATCAGCACTCCGGTTGCCGAACACATATCAGAGGGTTTCAAGCATCTTCAATGTTCGTTCACGGCCGAACTATTGGGCCACTCCAATTTCAATTATCCTCAGCACGTCGCGAATGGAGGCCCCTTAAGTCTTCAAGGAAGCACGCACATCGGCTCTCATTGCTGACAATTCGTCGCACTCCAAACCTCTCCCATACTGACTTCGAAACTTTCAATTTCTCCTTTTTCGACGTTATTGGCATCATGAAAGTGATAAACTATGCAAAGCTACCCTGCAGGCCGGGGTCCGATGGCATTCCAACAGTCCTATTTCGTATCGATTGTCCATATCTTCCTCAGCTCGTTCTAAATCTGCGCTCGCTGTCCATGTCTTGTGCTACTTTCCATTATTGTTCCGCACCACAAAAAGCGTTATTTGCATTACACTTTGAACTTTCTCCCTATTAGCCACCCAACAGTTCTCTCCATGCTCATGGAAAATGTTGTTTAAGAACACAATAATAATAATAACAATGTATTCATTTCTGGACATTCAAGAGGCATACGCAAGGCAAGATCAAGTTTACACAAAAATGGCGCAGTGGACACAAAGGAGACAGAAATTCAGTCGTGAAAACGCACTGTCTGTGCGCATAGGAACATAACCTGCAATGTTGTAAGCTAAACACGAGTTTTCGAGCTTTTAAATCAAAGCTATATGATACTTCGCCAAATTTTTCTGGGGCTGCTACGGGTAGCGCACTGCGGGACAATCCATGTTTAAACACACCAGAGATGCGCATCGCGGGCGCAAAATTTGGCTAGGAAGCAACGGCGGGCGTTGCCAACTGGCCGGGTTCCTCAAAAAAGGAGGGTTATTTGGAGAAGATGAAGATCAATATGTGCTGCTGTGTTACACTGCTCCTCGCAGTGAGTTCTATTTTAGTTATTTTGATCAACTAGGGTGTTTTTGTAGTAGTATTAAGTTTTTCGGAGTTATTTCCTGATCAAAAATTTAGCAAAGTTTTCTGGACACCTTATTTGGAGCTGATTCCCGCGTAACAGTTCCGCTGATTTTCTACTTCACATCTAACTGCAACACAGCTTTGACACGGCTTCTATTAAACGCCTTTATATTGTAAACCATAAGCAACATCGACCTCTCTCCCTTTTCACGATTATTTGCACCAAGAGGCCTATCTACTCATTTTCTCGTTTACCATTCCTTCACTTTTTGCCATTGTCCAGTCACCCAAAATCAGCGCAACATATAGACTGCTAGACATTCTTCCGGTGTCGTCATATTTCCCCAGTTTCCGTACTGCTAAAACATTTTTGACGTAGATAGAGCCCTTGTTCTCCATGTTATTTGTTAGTGTTCCATTTCTATTGGATTATATTTTGAATAACGTTTTATTGCAACCATACTAGTGTTGGTTCAATCTCAATTTAGATAACGACTCCTTAGATCGATCCAAGACCTCTCGCCCAGCTTCCACTCTACGATTCGACAAAACGTTTTGGCACCCCTAGGTGCGTCTCTTATATAAAAATCATGCAGCTATAAATATCGTCTTGCTTTTTTGAAATGGTGGTCTCTAGGCCTGAACGTAGCAAGATCATGGCAACCAGATGCGCCGCACCCACACACTCACAACCCATTCGCCGGCCTCCAGCGTGCACTGTTAGTGTCACAGACATGGTCGTGTAGACTAATAATAAAGTACGGAAATTAGAGCAAGCGATTCATGAGATAAACAACCAAATTTTACTGATAGAACCAGTGTTTACAAAGCTGCCTCCTTCCACCTACCTAACTAAGACGCCCGAAAGCCCGCTTCGCGAACATCCCGCTGGTGTCCATCGGGCTATCGACTCAATATTACCAGAAATTAAGCGGGAAAACCTAAGATCGTCTAATGCTGCAGTTTATAATGTCCCTAACCGCATTCCACTAGACTCGTTCGAAAACACTCCTCCCCGCTTGCAATATGGCATGGCACTCCTGCCACTGTTTAAGACTACGCAAAAAAATGTTGAGCAGATGATGTCCTGTATCGTTCCAGTTCCTCAGCCCCGCTGCCGCAGAGCAGTTTTTGAGGAGTGAGGCTAATATAGCCTCAACTACCCCGTTCAGGTCCATAAAACTTGCCCCTGATAAAACTCTTATTCAAAGGGAGGCGCTCAGACGGCATGCAGGTGAGAACTCAAAAACGGTTACACCGAACGTAAGTTCTCCCAAGCCACCCGGGATAGCTAGGAGCTTGGTGCCTGAATCGGTCCCCGTGGCCCCACCACAGACACAGGCAAGTATTGACTCAGAAAGATCACCACCGTCTCCTTCGCCACGGCCCTCCCGGAAACGCCCGCATATGAACCTCTTACCTACGACTGTCTCCGTGGGCTCGAATAACCTCTCTTCTCCCCGTGAGGCAAAAATGTCTAGCACCAATCAAAAACCCCGCCGCATCCAGGACCTTAAGATAATAGTTACGGATAGTAAACCTGCGCTTACACCTTCAACAAGCAACACACTTCTCCCCGGTGGAACAAAGCCGGCGTTATTAGCCCAGCGACCAAAATACTCCGATCCCGCCCTATTCCATTGCACTGTTAGTCCCATCACCCCGGTGCCTCAATTGTCTGGCTGCAACCGCGCTGACTTTCCATTGCCCGCGGTTCGTTTCACGGGCCCAAAAGGTCACTGCCGAGTGAATTTCCGAGCCAGAAGGAAACCGCAGACTCGCACCGTAGATTTGAAAGACCAAGAGATAAATTAGCTGTTCCTCGCCGAAGACCTTGGCTACTGCATCAGATTTCCCAAGGCAGCCGTCTCTGGCCTCCAATAAGCATACTTCCGCCGTCATAATGGTACTACCAACCACCACTTACCAACGTCTCGGCCCAAACACAAGGACCGTGCCCCATACCACTGATGTCTCTTTTTTGACCACATCTACCCAGCCAGAAAAGTCTCTCTCCCTCCCCTTTCCGGAATAACCAACGCCACCCCTTTTTTCTTACTCAAACACACTCCCTTTCTGCCTCTCTCTACACTGGTCCCCCCAGTACTTCGAGTTTCCCCCATGCTAGTTTAATGAAGAACGCCATATGCCCTCCTTCTTCCTCAACTTCATCTTCTTCTGTCTTATCTCATTCAACGCCCACTGTAATAGAATTAATTCCATCTGCTTACCCAACTATTCCCATTACAATTAACACTCCACGCACCGTCTCTCAATCTTTGCGACCTCACTACTCACCCTGCCTTGTCGGCAACATACCGCTCTCTTTTCCGCGCTAATTAACTTTCGTTCAAACCTGAATAAATTCACTCACTTGAAAAGCTTTGCTGCGTCTTCCAACCCGGATGTAATCTTCGTCACTGAGTCTTGGCTTACCGAGGATATACCTAATGGTACGACTCCCTTTGTGAGATACTAGTCCCTTAGAGGTACTAGAAACAACCGCCTTGGGGGCGGTTGCCCTATTTATATAAGGCAGGGCCTATCAGTCTCCGTTCTTATGCATCCTACACTCTAACTGATCCAAGAATCGGTATGGCTTACTATCAAGGTGTCGTCTGGTGTTATCCATACTACCCATATCTATCGTCCTCCAGCTCATACTGTAACTGGGCTCCCACTCTTAGCGGAGAGGTAAACCCACAAACAAGTGCAGATGAATTTTACCGCAACATGGCGAGCTGCATCTTGAAACTGACAATTATAGAAAGAATGAACAGAAAAAAAGAATTCACAACTTGCCTCCTTAAAAGTCAAATATGCTAAATTACAACGGCTTTTTTCCTTGACACATGACTTTTCCAAGTTTATTCTTTTGCACAATCTCTCTGACACCATCTCTCGCCTAGGTGAATCTCTCCTTCGAAAAAAAGAAGCTAGGGCGCTGGGGCATAATAATCACATCACAGTGCTTTCAAAACTATGTTAATTAAGATCCCATGGTCGTAAACCATCAGTGAACTTCCTAGTCTTGCCTAAAGGGAAGTTTGCATCAACCCCAAAAGACAGCTGAGGCGTTAAATCAGTATTTGCCTCCTCCATGGCCCCAGCTGCAGTCAGTGACCTACCCGAACTACAGAATGGGAATAACTACACCTTATCTGCTGTGTCCTTTGATGTTACTACTATTGAACGACATTTAGCCAACTTCAAACCAAGGGCTTACCAAGGCCCTGTTGGCATCCCTCCGTCAGCTGTTTTTATTTGTGGCCCTCACCTACCTTTGCTACTGCTCAACATCTGCACACTTTCAATTAACTCTGGTGTAGTTCCGGTCAACTGGAAGCACTGTATTAACTCTTATCTATAAGAAGGGGTCTGTGCATGATGTCCGATTACCGTACCATCAACCACACGCCTATTGTCTCAGGGTTATGAAGAAAGTGGCAAAATGATCCATCGTGGACCACCTTTGTGTCCCCGATCTCCTTAGCCCCAAACAGCACGGATTTCTCCAATCCCGTTCTTGCTCCACCTGTCAACTTGACTTCCTGAACCTACTGACCAGCCTAGCGAACAGTTGACTGGCATTCGCAGTCATCTACCTCGATATGTCTAGGGCCTTTGACCATGTCCCTCATCTGCACTTTTTATCCAAAGTAAGCTCCTTTGGTATCACCGATCCTCTTCTATCCTGGCTCAGGTCTTACCCAACCCGAAGATCACCGGTGGTTTTTATTGACGGCATTGCCTCCAAACCCAGAACTGTTACTAGTGGCATTATAAAGGGCAGTGTACTCCGTCCTCTGCTATTCCTCATGTATGTTAATGATGCACTAAATTCAATATCTCAAGGTTTTCCCTTCTTATTTGTTAATGACACAAAAAGAGTTTACCCTCTTAAGTCAAATGAAGTTAGTACTGCGATTAGAGATATTTGGGCCGATTTTTCTGCTTGGGACGATAGGTGCACCTTCTAGATGATGAGCTTCTGCGCGGATAAGAGCCAAGTATTCAAAAATGGGCGTACAATACCTAAAGATTCAACTTTGCTACGTGGAAATACTATTGCCTTTAAACCCACAATTCGAGACTTCGGTCTCAACTACTCTAAATTTTTCAGAGCACGTAGTTATCCAGTTGGCTAAAGCCAGCAGAAATTAAAGTCCGATATTTTGCACAATTAAACTATCCGACAGCATCCTCAGCATTTATAAAACACACGTTCGATCACTCCTTGAGTATTGCAATTTCATATACTCCAGCATGTTGAGGTCGGATAGAATCTCCATTGAAATTATTCAGAGGCACTTCACTAAGCCAGTGATATATCGGTCGACGACTCTGAATTACAAGGAACGCTGTCTAGCTCTCAAACTTGAGCCACTTGGCTACGACGACTGAAAATTAACCTGGTTTTCTGCATAACCTGCTGAATAGGCGCTCCTCCACCGACCCACCTATATTCTTATCTGCTAGCCTCCATTCCCTCCATCACAGGCCCTTCTGACTTCTGGTATAACAGAAAATCGACAATTCCTCTGAAGGTTCGCATTTATTCTCTTTGTTGTTTAATGCCAAAGATTTGGGAACAAACTTCACAATAATAATAATAATATATAATACTTACTCGATTTGCGAGGGCAACTTCGCATGCGGCAAGATCAAATTTTTTACAGGGATGTGAAATTGCACAGGAAATGTATGATGATAGAATTTGGAATCCGGGATAATTGATGGTGGGGGCGATATTAGAGTGTTTATAATTGGCTCACTGAAGGTTAAATGAGCATGCAGCAAAGACATAGAGCGCGCGATATTCTTACTATATGTACGTTGTTCCCTAGTGAATAATGTCAAAAAAAGTGTGTAAACACTATCAATTTTAAGACCGAGTAAATTAGTTTTCCTTGTGATTGTTCGCAAGTAGGCGGACCAACGATGTCATTTCGTGTTTTTAAGTGCTACTTTAATGTGCCTACCGATTGCTGCTACATCAAGCATGGACGGAGCCCAAAGGTGACATTGATATATTGGCCTAGTAGGACATCCAAATCGTCGGAAGCGTTACGCCAATGTGATCGAAAACGTTAGGCTGAATAGACGACAAGCTAGTGGTAATGCGGTTTACCTCGTGTCATACGAAGTCGAGTGAAGAACCAGGCGAAATCGTCGGGTACATATTTCTGTATAGATATTCGTAGCCTTGTCTAACAAATGGCCTAAAAATAAATTGCTGAGAACGAGAAAGGTTGTCTCGAACTATCTAAGAAATTTGAAGCCTTCGGATTACTGGATATCTTCAATGGATATTGAATTATAATTTACATATAGATGGGCGGTAGGCTTTACGGGAGGTCGGCTGCAGATAAAGAAGAACTTGTGTGTATGAAACACTCCGATATAAATGACAATACGGCCAAGAAGGTCCTTCTTATGCTCTCATTTGACGTTGTCGCCATCTTTTGATTTTACTACAAGCGCAGTACGGGTGGGGAAATACTGGAGGTTGCGCAAAAGCTGTTCCGAGGAGACATAGCTAGCAATCGCGGTTTTGCTCGATCGCAAATTGATGCAAGTGAGATATCCGTGGCATTAATAAATATGCGTTGGTTACCTGTTGACCGGCGGCCAGAAAGCTTCTGTAGTCGCTAGTTCTAGCTGACAGGTTCCAAAGCAGGAAATTGATTAGGGTAAAGCAGTTATGGGAAATTCTCTCCAGTGACGAGGCGAAAAAAGCGTTAGCACCTGCGCTCGGCTGCTCGATGCGAAATGATCTGAAGAACTTCAAGAGAGGTAAGTCTGGGCTTGGGTGCCTGCTGGGGAGTTATTGGTACTTTATTGGACTCGCGGCAAAATAACCTGCAACATAGCATATTCTAGTTCCGCAAATTGTGCCAACATGGAGTTCATGCTAATGGCAGCAAGTTTTAGGCCGTAGTTGAATGTTTAGGATGCTACCCAAGCAAGACCTATTTAATGGCCCTCGCCAAGCCAATCAAGAGGATAAGGCGATATGAAGCGAGAGTACGCCAGGCCTGGTTTAAAAAATCACAGGATGTGATCAGAGTCATGGAATCCATCAATAAGTAACGTTGACATTTCGTCTCACCCAACATTGGGAGAATTTTGAGAGTTAGTTGCAAAAGGCCCAATTGTGAAGAGGGTACATTACTACAAGGGAGGTCAAAAAATGCATAGCGGGACGTGTGATGAAGTGAGGAAGTTAGAAGAATGAAAGCCGGAATTCCTGGATGGTGGTCTCAGCAAAGAATCGGTCAACGAGACTAAAATTCTATCCAGCCGCAGTTGCCTTCGTCTTGTTCCAGACATGTTAGCTCGTGTCAGGTTATTCAAGAACTGGACATCCAATAACTTTGTCAGATGGGCTTTGAACTGGGCTAAATTTGGGCACGACCACAGGGAACTAGGGAGTTTGTTCCACAATTTAGAGTAGACAACTGCGAAGAATTTAGCCCTGATCTATAGTCGAGTAAAGGGTATTCTTAACGAGTAGTATCTACTACGAAGTGGATAAGAGGGACTACCAGCGTCGCGTGAGACGTTTGTAGTAGAGTGGACATTATTATGGCAGAGATTGAAGAGAAGTGCAAGATTTAATTTAACTCGACGAAGCCACAATGGCTCAAATCCAAGCAGCTCGCATCTGGCCCTGTAATTTAGGCTGGATGAAGGACCTAGGAGGTTTCTAGTGAATACACGCTGCACATTCTCGATTGCAATTCGATCGACTCTACGCATATGCGTAAAGATAATCGGGCAGTACTCGAGGTGGGGCCTAGCATGGGACTTGAAGGTGATAATTCTACAGTCTTGAGTGCGGAATGCCCTCAATATCATTGTGGCGGTTTTCTTAGCTATAGCGGTCTGATAGTGGGCCTGCTCGTGGAAGTTGAAAGAGCAGGAGTATTGCAACCCTATGTCCTTAACTGTGTGTGATACAAGGATTGGCATGCCGTTTACGGAGAGGGCGCCCGGAGGAACATGGCATTTATATGTTATCATAGAGCTTTTGTCAGCAGAGAACTTCATAAGCCACTCGGAACACCAGTTATCAAGAGACTCTAGATCTTCATTGTTAAGAGCAAGAGTGGAGCTAAATGAAGCAGCCCCAAAAGAGTAGACTATTTTAATGTCATCGGCAAACAGGAATGGTATGCCACGACGAAAAACTTTAAAGATATCAATAATGTATAACAGGAACAGGAGAGGACCCAGGACGCCCCCCTGAATGACGCCACCGGTAATAGTAGAGGGCTGGAAAAAAACCGTTAATATTGACTACCTGAAAGCGATCGGAAAGATAAAATGATAGCCAAGATAAGAGGGGATTTCTTATTCCATAATTCCTAATCTTGGCCAAAAGTCGGGAGTGGGAAACGCGGTCAGATGCTTTTGACATGTCTAAAAAGATCATGAGCATTGACCGGTGGGAATCAGCACTTTGGGTAACCAAGTTTAAGAAGTCCAACTGACAAGTGAGGCAGGAACGGCCCCTGAGGAAGCCGTGTTGGGATGGGTTGATAAGGTTGTGAGTAGTAAGGAAGTTAGCCAGTTGTTCTTTAACAATCTTTTCCATAAGCCTGGATAGAACGGGAGTGTGGTTAATGGGGCGAAAGTTTTCAGGTTCATGCATGAAACCCTTTTTGTAATGTGGAACAATAATGGATGTTTTCCATTGTGACGGAAAAGTAGTGCCGGACATGGAGAACGGGAACAGATTTAGAAGGAGCAGTGGGAGATCTGGACCGGCGGTGTGAAATGGGACTGGTGGGATGCCATCATGGCCAGGCCTGTGGGATGGCCTAGCATATTTCATCACATTGGTGATGCCAGCAACGTCGAACGAGATGGAGGATAATCTAATCGAAGTTAACATGGGATGGATTTCAGAGTGTGTCCGATTGTCATTAATGAGAGTAGAAGAGAAATATATATTGAAGTTTTCTTCGATGTCTACAGGGGACTCAATGCGTGAGCTATTAAATATGATGAAATTCGGAATAGTTGAGGATTTGGGTTGCGAGCGAGCTTTGAAAATATGGGAAGTTTCCGAATTGTATTGGGCGACCCAAGGGCTAGAATCTCCTGCCTTTTTAACCTTAGTTCGGACTCCATATGAAATTCTTGTTGCAAGCGATTGACTTGTACTAAAGGCGGGAAGTCTCCCGTTTTGTTGAAGATTTTTTGAGCTCCGGTGCATACAGAACCAATCTAGTCTTGAGGCTGCCATAAATACTTGCCTTAGTGTCACCCAGGTCATTTAATTGACCAACAACTTTATCCCAGAAAACCGGGCCTCTGAGTCAGCCATTGATTTCTAAACGCACATTTCTACCCCCAATTTTCAATAAGCCCTGCTTTCTATAACACTCCATCTGAGTGCGCAAGAGGACCTAGTACACCAGCCTAATACGGCCAACACCGAAGATTAACCCTCGCTTATCGCCGGGTAAATGGAATAGTCGTAACCATCTTGAGGGGGGACCTACCCCTGGCCCACCACTAGGCCCAACGCTTCCCAACTGGAAGACGTGCAAATACCATGGATATGTCTTCCCGCTTTCCCGTTCACTCTCATACTCCTCAGTACTAGGCTGGTCACCCTACTAAACAAGCTCTTTATTATTAGCCAAACCTAGGTCGAACTTTCTTATTGTGAAATTTTGCTTCTCGTGGTATTCACTGCCCCAACAGTCTAAAATTGCCTCCATAAACGAAGTCCGCAAGTTACGCACTGTTCAAACTACCATTCGTATATACGGCCCTTATCTCTCAGAGACTCGGGCGTGCGAAGTTTGATTTAGGAATCTAACGATTACTACAGCACAGTCTTCGAAACTTCGATCTCAGCCAATAACACTAAATAGCATCGGGGTCCGTGATAGCGGAAGGATATTGGATTCCGTGGCAGCTATAGCCGCGGTTAACCCTTCTTATATCGGTCTTCTCACCCGGAATTCCTTTCTTCATAGACTTCTCTGCCCCTGATTTCCTCTGCCAAAATAAAGGGTCCTGTCTCTATGCTGGGCATTACCGGAACTAGTTTTTCTCTTCGTAGGCATTTCATCAGAGAACACATTCGATGTTCCCTTTACTCCTCCCACCAACTCAACTCGATCCCCAGTAAGCTGCTAACGCAAACCAAGTAGACTCCTTTCCCTTATGTGCCCAGCCTAGTTTTATTGAACAAAGGGAAATCAGTCACTGTCACACAGACGATGCGATTTGCTTATGCAACACACAAGTTCACATTTGCAAGTTTTAAGCAGCACTCGTTAATGAAAGCAAAACACGGCGTTGATGATGACTGATCGGTAAGTACAGGTCTGTACTTTACGGCATAAACCACCATCCTGCGTGTGCTTGCTTACCCTCATTTTTGTTTTCTTTACTCCTTGCGAACACTCAAATGACTGCGACAGATTTGCTTCGGCATCTCCGAGCTTGGGGAAAACAGATCACCCCCAGCAGTTGCGAAAAAAATACACCGCAGAAAATTAGGGTCGGACGGAGGAACTATTGGAAATAGCTATATGGGCTCAACCGTTCCTCTGTTAGAAAAAAAGAAAAAGTCTCTGCTGGATCAAGCTGAACCCAGCAATCAAAGCATACTCGGGCAGCAAAGGAATGGGCCACCCTCTACAATGGATATGCATGCTATCAGCCCAGACCTGACCCTGCGAAAGGGGAGACCGTTGTTCGGTAGATAAGCGTTGGGCTATTTTGTTTTACGATTTGGGGAAGTAGCGCATCGACAGCCCGCTTATGCTTGACCAGCCACCCATCCATTTTTCAACATGCCCCTCCCAACTACGCACCTGGTACGTATGCTGACGTCTATAAAAACTGCTGTCGTTCTTCTTCCCTGATTGTTCATGAAGTCTTACAGTAACTACTTTGAGGTACAAGTTGCTATCGTTTTGTTCAAACACAAATTACTGATCCCAATATTCTTATGCTTCTCCCTTTGTTCCTCTCTATCACTTCTCATGGTAAATCCTATCCTAGCCTCCAGCCCACGCTTCCATCCGCAACCCATTCAGTTGTGCCCTTTCCTGGCAATTAAAAGAAGAAACATTTTGGCGGTGGATCACGTAATCTGTTATAATGTTCCCCTGTAGCATGTACACCAGGCTCGTAGACTAGATGAGTTCCACAAACAGATTAAATAGGGACTTCATTCCCTAACCATTGCGCTAGCCGTCCTATCAGACCACTGTAATCTGCATGTGCAAAGTTGTGAGAAGATGAAAGAGGAACGCGTTGTATCCAGCGTTCCCCCTATGACCAGTGCGCTGCCGCTTCAGGTTCCTCCTTATGGGCCAAATCCCGAGCCTACTGCCAAGGTTTTAACTAACCTACCTTCTCCCTGAGACAGTCTCCATCGCCCTACATCTCCGGTTATTCCGTTTCCGGTGACCACTACCAGAACCAAAATACAAAACCCATTGAAAACTACACCTTCAAGCAATTTGCACAAACGACCTCTCCCCTACTTACGCCGCTCAATTTCATGTCCAATCTCTTCACCCCACAAATCTATTACTAGTCTGTCTGGGAATAAATCTGATGATGGCGGTGGCACCCCACCTTTGTGTATACCTGCTGTGGAAGTGCCGATCCCTCGACATCGTCTCCTTTGGTCGCAACCAATACCGGTAGACCTAGATGAAAATCAGTCCCCTTCACCCTTCCAACCACCCCGCAAACGTGCTCATCTTAATCTACCAAATCTGGTACCCCTAGTTAAAAACACTGAAGGTGTAACCACGCAGTTCACTGCCGCCTTACTTATGTCTTCCCAGGCTAATATCAACCACTATCCCAGATACACCCTCTAGCACTTCTTCGTCCTTCCGTCAAACAACAGCATGGCACCCTGCCAAAATCAGTGGAATTCCACAGGAAGCGCATATCAGTGACCTATCCAACTAACCTCAAAACCCCGCACTTCATTAGCCATTCGGTAGGTCAACCTGTCTATACGCCTCGACTGTGTGGCACTCCCGGCACACTCAACTCGAGCAAGCCATCCCGGCATGAGCTTTGTCAAACCGGTCCACAAACTCACGAAGGCCTATTAACCGCCTACAATCACGAGTTGATTGGCCCACTGTTTTCGTGACTTCACCATCCTTCAGTGATACAGTTGCCTCACTCCAGCAAGATACTAACACCGCTCCTTATTTGGGGTCTGCCGCTTATCCTCCCTACTTCCATCCACTTAACAGTCAACCTATTTAGACGCATTCCCGCCACTCCAATGTCCCTTTCCTACTACTGCACGCCCAACTCCTCTCCCATGACTACCAGTATCCTCAATATTTTGCACGATTTACCCCTGGATCCTCACAGGCTACCTGGCAAACTTTTGATAAATTTGTTTCGCCCATTGAGCCACAACCTATGACGATAATCCTTTGCCAACCCGCTTCTGTCCAGCGCTTACCCCATTTGCCTCAGCTAGAAAGCACTGCTCTCCTGACTCCCGCGAATTCCAAAATTAATGTCTATCCCCAAAAATTCATGCGCATAAACGACAACCGGCTTTTTCTCCGGCATCTTCCAAAAGCCCCCTCCCCACTAACGCCCTAGATTGCCAGTCCCGCCCTGAGAAGTTAACAATTTGTCCACCTTACACGGTCCCAACCCACTGATACCACATCCCCCGCACTGGCGTCCTCTAACAACCGGCTCATCAACTCCCAAGTTTCTTCTATCACCTTGGTCTTCAGCCCACAAATCCACTAGCAAAGACAGTCCCTCGCCGGCCAGTATAATCAACTCTACTGAACTTACCCCTTCATCACAGCTATGCACTATCCGAACCTCTGATGTATCCCTTGATTATTTGACCCCCACCGAACCCACCTCTTGGATATCACGTGGAATTAAATGTTCCAGTGAATTTTCTTTACTCCTTCTGAACTCCCGCTCACTGACTCACAACGTACGGGAGCTGAGGCTTTTAGCAGCTAAAAACTTACGATATTATTTTGGCAGCAGAGACTTGGCTAACAGACCACAGTTCCACTCCGTCTTTTTCACTGGCGGGTTATACGCCCTCCCAAACCAATAGATCAAACCGTGGAGGAGGTGGTTGCCTAGCCTACGTGAAGCAGCCACACAAAGATTCCGTTCTCCATCACCCACTACTTGAATCTATCCCTGACAAAATTTGGCTTCTGGTACAATCACCCGAGCTCCCAATCCACACAAAATGTGTATACCGACCGCCAAACTCGAACAGTTCTGATAGTTCTCGTCCAATTCAAGCCTTCATTTATCTTTCTGGTCTCCCTCCAGCCGTAGGATAATTGCAGGTGACTTCACTGCCCCTAAATTATGTTGGTCCTCTTTATCCGCTCCACCTACCCTGCTCAACTTGGTTTCCGAAACGCGCGCTGAAGGATGGACTCAGCATGTGACTACGCCCACAAGGTTCCAGAATATCTTAGACCTAGTTTTTACGCATGGCACTCCTAATGTTAAGGTTTCAATGCTAAAACCTTTCCCTGGAAGTGACCACAAGATGGTCACGTATAGCTCCCCTCTCCTTAACAAACCTTCCTCACCTGTGTACCCACCATGCTGCCTCTTCCTATATGTCGACTTGTTGGGACGAAATCCCTGACGCTCTGTGAACCATTGATTGGTCGAGCTTCCTTTCATCGCCTGACCCGCAGAGAGCGGCAGACGACCTTTACGCAAAACTTCCATTTTCTATTAATCGTCTGTACGCTCCGACCACTCAGCGAAACCCAAGAAGCCTAGTAGGGTTTGTCGGCTCCAGACGAAACTTTTGACGGCTCAAAAAATCTTCAACAAAACGGGAGAATTTCCGCTCTTAGTGCAAGTCAACCGATTGCAACAAGAATTTCTTATGGAGTCCAAACTGAACTGAAAAAGGCAGGAAATGCCAGCTCTTGGGTTGCCTAACCAAGTTCGGGAGATTTCCTACATTTTCAAAGCTTGCTTGCAGCCCATTATAGAATATCGGACACACTCTGAAATCCATCCCATGTTAACTTCGATTAGATTATCCTCCATCTCGTTCGACGTTGCTGGCATCACCAATGTGATGAAATATGCTAGGCCATCCCACAGGCCTGGCCATGATGGCATCCCACCAGTCCCATTTCACACCGCCGGTCCAGATCTCCCACTGCTCCTTCTAAATCTGTTCCCGTTCTCCATGTCCGGCACTACTTTTCCGTCACAATGGAAAACATCCATTATTGTTCCACATTACAAAAAGGGTTTCATGCATGAACCTGAAAACTTTCGCCCCATTAACCACACTCCCGTTCTATCCAGGCTTATGGAAAAGATTGTTAAAGAACAACTGGCTAACTTCCTTACTACTCACAACCTTATCAACCCATCCCAACACGGCTTCCTCAGGGGCCGTTCCTGCCTCACTTGTCAGTTGGACTTCTTAAACTTGGTTACCCAAAGTGCTGATTCCCACCGGTCAATGCTCATAATCTTATTAAACATATCAAAAGCATTTTCCCACATTTCCACCTCCCGACTTCTGGCCAAAATTAGG